>RCHF01000290.1:0-27461 GCA_003987895.1 Neonothopanus nambi
CGCTTCGTCTCGCCTCGTGTTTTTTCCACCCCTCTTTCCATGTCCCTGTTCTGAACGTTCTTGCGAGCATACCTATTCATTTATATATACCTTGGCTTCTTGAACCGTCTTTTTTTATCTCTCACTATCGTTGTACTTGACTTTCAAGCTTACTTTCTTCCAGGATCATGACCCGAATGTCGCTTTGCCTCGACTCGACTCGCCTCGCCTCGCTCTTCTCCCTCTTCATCTCCCTCTTCCTATGTATGAATTACTCAGCCCCCTTCTGCGCCGGCATCGGCATCTGCGCCCGCGCGCGCACCCACTTCGGCACTCGGATCGCCTCATTGCATTGCATTGCAGTGTATTGCATCGCATGACCGTAAAGTTCATGTCGATGGGGATGGTGAGAGGGTAAGTAGGAGATTACGATAAATATATGCATTCTTTCTTAAACCCCTTTCCCTTTTTCGAGACGTTCTGTTCGACACTAGACTTTGACCAGTGGCCTCCTGATCCATTCGTTTGCGCATTGCTGGGTGCTGTATACGCTGTACACAGTACTGCGCTACGTCCTACCGCCCCACGCGCCGCATTCATTTCTCTTTTCTTTCTTTTTTTTCGTTTAGGTTACATGAAGTACGATGTTTTGGTTTTTTCCTTATACAATTCCTCGTCGCTGCCCCTATTCTCGATCGATGATCATCCATCCCTGCCCCACCAGCCCTACCCCACTGTCCCGGCCCTACTTAAGTACTGCTTTACTGGTCTCGGTCTCTTTTTTTCTTGCTTGATTCGAGTATATTTATGTAATTAGTGGATGAATTTAATTGCAATAGGTATTAGCAGCTAGGTATGTGGACCTGCCGAAGGGGTTTTAATACCTTCGCTTTCGAGTGTGGCGGTGGATGCAGTCGGTGACAACGTGATTTGCGACTTGCAAGGATGTATGTGAGTAATTTGTGTAGATTAAAGTATTCTTTCCCGTCTGGTATGTTTTCTTTTCACGTTATATTGCAGCTGCTACTCATTCAGAACTTCTGTACATACTTACGTCCCAAGAATTCAATTTCAAATATGAGATTCAGACGCATATGATATCCGTATGCTTGGCAATCAGGTCCTGCGGCCTGCCAAGCCAACGGTGTCCAAAACATTTTTTTTCGGAATATGCATATCATATATGAATCCTTCCATAAGTAGAGACGGAGAGCTGCTCCTGAGAGCTCTAGGTCCCAGGAATCGAGTTAAATTCTGTAAGTACCGAGATGAAGACACGGCTGCGGGCCGTGAGTTTTTCAAGGCTAAAAACAGAGCAAAAAATACTCGTTTTGCAATTGACCCGTAAACATACCATATATGGAAGATTTGGGACCACTTATGTACGTATCTACCTTTTTGACTGACATTTTTAGCTTGAAAAGTTGAAGAATTTGAGGGCCGAAGTCGTAAGACGCATGTGCCGATTGGTTCGGCTACTGATTCTGGACTCCGGGCGGCCTTACCTGGAGACCTTGAGACCTGATCCGGTGACCGGCGATCATGCCAGTCAGGGGGATGACGTGATTTTATATTTCAGTTTTCACTTTTTCCCAGCCGCCTCCGCGTTCAAAGCTTCAAGCTTTCACGGGCCAGGGCAAAGTTCTTAAGTTACAGATGAACAAAGACAAGTGGCGAATTGCAACATTTCATCTGTAAGCAGCTCGCGCATTAAAGAGACTCTTTGTTTCTATATATGTACTTATGTTCCAGCCTTAGAATGCGCTGGCGACAACGGTAAGTATACTTGGTATTGATTCTGATCTCAGGAGTCTGACTTGATTGTTAACGTTGAACTTTGAACGTTGACGGGTCGTGATGGAGACTGTCAGGAGTCAAAGGCTCAAAGGCTCGGAGGTTTGCTTTCTTGAAGTGGCCAGCTTGAAATGCACGGAAGGAACCGGCGAAGGCGAGGTACGTATATACCTACGGGTAGGTCAGTAGTGATCGATAGCCATGGGAAGTTGGGTCTGGAATATCGAACAAGATGCTGTGAGGTAAATACGTATATCGGGAGTTCATCTTACAGTATATGACGGCTTTGAGAGTTTTTTAATTCCTTTCTTTCAGAGATCGCAGCACTTTGAATTGAACCAGGGGAGAGTTTGTCTCTCGTAAAGGACGTTGTAGCGTTGTAGTGAGTAAGTATCAGCTCGTATTCACTTTTTCAACGCTGATACCGGGGCAGATGTCAGCATTTCTGTTTAAATGGTGTGTTCATCATCGTCATAGGTACATACATACTACGTCAGGTGCCTGCGAGTCTCAATCTATCAGAGGTATATTCACAGCGATGCTGTGTAGTGTGCAGACCATGTGTAAAGTATTTGCGTTAGCTCTAGAACACGGATTTCATAGAACAACATACAGTTAACAAATGTGACGTTGCTACTACATACTTCTCCGGAAAAGTGAGTATGTATATAGCGCCAGTCAAATATATCTCGCAAGTAGAGGAAGATCACTACGAACTTGGAAGTGTTTTCTGACGGGTGATGAGCTCAGCTATGTATGTATTACTACCGCCGCCTTTACTACTTGCCTATTCTGATTTAACCCATCTCAGGCGATAACAAAAACCTTCAAAGTTTCTTCGAGTAAACGGCAATCTCGCAATATCATGGGTAAAATTCCTCAGGTGATAAGCTAAATAATATATACTGTATAGGACCCTGAGAATCCTTTGGACCAGATAGAATTACCTTCGATGCGCTTCCCTGTACAATGTGGCTTTGACGAAAGTGCCATAGGCAATGGTACTTAAGCAATAGGCAATATGCAAGCGGATGATAGTTCTTCCACAGTCGATATGATGCTAAAGGCTCTGCTGAGTTCGCTGAAAGAAAAAAAAAAGGTTCCTGAGGTAGTTATTGCGTCCATGGGCACGGGTTATGAGTTTTTGGGATTCCTTTCTGAATTCAGTGGCGGCGGCGTACTGACGCTTGAAAGGCGGGCCGAAGGGATATTGATGATCCGTGTGAGCTAGAGGATTTAAGTTCTGCGGTGGAAGAGATAGAGTTTGGTTCTGTGATGAGGATCGGGTGGACATATTTCGAACTTTCTGCCTGGAGTGTCGGGGGCGGGGGCGGGGTGTCATTACTTCTGGTTGTGTCCTTTGTTCGTCGGCGGGTATCCTCCAGCCTCCAGGATGCTCCTTCATATATCATTCTCATTTCTGGATACAAGTTAGGCCGGTACGCCAATTACCAGGGCGGCTATAATGATAAGTATCTTACGAATTCCCTTTCTAAGAATTTTTGCCGAATGTAGGGTATTACTGCGAATTCTATTGGATTTTAGAAGCCTCGTGGGCAAAAAGAGCTTCCGTAATACGGCGATGTTGACTGGGGCGGAGGTGGAGCCTAGACTCCAACTTTAAAATGCGACCGACTCCGAAATCGTGAGATTCTCCGATTGGTCTTTGTGCCCGTTCCCTCTGCAAACCAGATCTTGTACACTGGGACTCCTACAGTGATGCTCGTATACGTCGGTGAGGCACTCTTTCCTCAAGAGAGTGCACTTAGATCAATCAACATTTGATGAATATCTGCCTAGGGGTATTCCGGCGGCAGTGAGGGCAAAGCAATGAATCGTGCTGCGTGGCACTGAGATTCAAGTCAAGATACGGCGGAATTAAGCGAGAAAATACTCTATCTGAAAATATGTTATAACCGTCGAACATACGAAGTTCGGGGGAGCTGGTTGTGCTACTGAGAGATTATTACCTAATTCATCTAATCTTATCTACCTTGACGACCTGATTTGAGACATGAACATGACACACCCAGTTTGGAGGGCTGGACCAGTGCCTGGATTGCCAGCAAACTTTTATAGCGCGCTCCTCTCTCCAGCTCCTTCCACCGTTTCCTTCCGATCTACATCATGAGCGTCTTCAATCCAAAAATCCTCGACGCTAGCATTCGCGACGTTTCTTCTTGTCTTTCCGACAACCAAAAGGCAGATTTACTCTTGTACGCCTTGAATAGTCTTCTCTACGAAGGGTGAGCGCCACCTTTAAAAGTCAGCTATTGGTTCATTCACCGGTTGACTTAGCCACTCTAGAATCATATTCGAGAACGCTATACAGTCATGTTTACAAATATCAACGCTGTCTCCGGAAAACGCAGCAAAGGCTCGAATTCTCAGAGCTAGGGCTAGACTCAACTCTGGTTCCATTTTCGGCGCGCAGGAAGGTATGGGTTGGGCTGTCTCTTCGCACGTTTCTGTCTGTCTGTTGTGCGCTGGCGACGTTTCTCTAATAACCTCAGATGAGCACAGACCTTCACGCTGCGTTGGTTGCAGAGCCTGATAATCCAGAAGCAACGGCACTGCTTCATCAGAGGTCGGTTAATGTTGAGAAGGTGCGTGGCTGATACATTTGAATGGTTCGTCAATTTCTCATTGTTGCTATCAGCTACTAGCACCTCAACGTGTTACCAAGGGTCGATTTTCCATAGAAATATGGCGAGAAATCGCGTTGTTCCTCCCTCGAAAAGATCTCAAAACTTTGCTCTTTGTTCCCTACCCTCTCTCACATATCGCCAGTACTCTGCTGTTCAAGAGGTTGGATCTACATTTTTCTGCATTTTCGGATACGCCTGAGGAGGAGAACGACGCGGGGTGGAGTCCTCAATTGTCTTCTGTGAGCAGAGACCAGGATAATAGGCATGCAGCGCGGACGGCAGATATTCTTACCCGGATCATGACGGACAACTCGTTTGCTTCTGTCGTGAGAAYGTTACGAATATTCTCGTTTAGACCAGAGAAGGATGGGACCATGTCGTTTCAAAGTGGTGCGGATCTTCTCAAGGCACAAACTCCCTCACACAGAACGCTAAAGGCCCTCTTTTTTTTTCTCACAGGAATACTCTCCAATGCGCTCCCAAAGCTCATCAATCTTCGTCATGTGCATATTACTGCCCCTCTGGAAGTAACAATTTCGATTTTGCGCATTCTTCAAGTCTCACATCCACGCCTTTTCGGACTCGCTCTTCAAATTCCTGATGGCTGCTTGGATCTTACGAATCTAACATTTAAACACCTCGCCCATTTCGCTTATGAGACCAACTACACGTCCAATGGTGCTGGTACCGGCGGGAGTAGCCCCACCTCAACTTCTTTGATGTCAACTCTCCCCGCGTTCCTCTCACAAAATCGCACGACATTACGAACCTTATGCTTAGAAAACCCTGCATTCACCTTTCCGTCTACATCTTCCATATCGATTAGGAACTTGACGCATGTGGCATACCTAGGACAAATTCCTATTACGTCCAGCCAGCTCGTCCCTGACCTACTCACCCACGGACGTCAACTCGAATGTTTCAACCTCACCGTGCTTCTCGATTGCGCACTCTCACCGTATTTCCGCACGCTGGCCGAATCACTTCCTTTCTTGCGACATTTCGCTTTCAGTATCGCTGGAAGCGTCTCTCGACGACTTGATGACCGTGATTTATTCCCGTCGATTACAGACTTCCTCCGCGATAGGAAGGGTTTGAAAACGTTAACGCTTACGGTAGGAGGTGGAGAGCCTGTTATGCGTGCGACTGGTTTCGATGCAAGCGTTTGGGGTGTGCTTCCGTCACTTACCGGTTTGAAGGGTTTGACCATCACGTATCCGAAGGACTTAGCACCTGGGCTTGGAGCGTGGCTGATACCACGGACCGTTCTATCCTTAACTATAGATGGTCTTGCAGCTGCGCCTCCAAGAGACCCAGTATCATTCTTGAACGTGAGTAAATGACACCTTCCTTGATTGGTTGCTTCGTGGCATGGTATTAACCAATAAACGTCTTATTATGAACAGCAACTCCGACCTGGAATTCCTCCAACGTTACTATTCATTGCACTCGGCGACTTCCCCGTGCGCTCTGCCTCTCAAATAGTCGAACATGGCTTCCCGATGGTCCGCCTCATTCGTATTGGTCATAACTACTGGACAGTGCTTAGCAACGTAAATGGCTACCCCGGTAGCAAGGGTGAAAGTGGCTCGAGACCTAGCTCGTCCAGTTCATCTCGCAGAACTCCTTCATCTGCGGCGGGTGGAACTTCGCTTGAGCTCGAGCATTGGCCGAAGAGACGCGCTGCGTTTCACGCTAGGGAGTGGTTTGAGTGGTTAGGATGCGAAGAGGGTATGGCACCTGAGCATCAGGAGTTCGCATTCAGATGAAAAATGCGTTTACGATGTTTACGAAATTCTTTTCTTGCGAGGGAAGCCATATTGCTCCCTGTTTTCCAGAAAAAAAAGGCAAAATGTTTCGCTACACGAGTCGATGTT
The DNA here is from genome assembly GCA_003987895.1 of Neonothopanus nambi. Taxonomy (NCBI): domain Eukaryota; kingdom Fungi; phylum Basidiomycota; class Agaricomycetes; order Agaricales; family Omphalotaceae; genus Neonothopanus; species Neonothopanus nambi. The sequence goes on from RCHF01000290.1 coordinate 6,299, forward strand.
TTCTCTTCTGTCCTTTCCTTTTTTTTGTGGCCGTATCTATCGATTCTATCGGCGGCGTACATCTTGCCTCTTTTGCCTTCAGGGGCAGGTCTTTACGACCTCTTAACGAGCTCTTACGAGTACTCGGGGTCCGATGTGTCGTTCAAGTAGCTTGTACCCCACTTCAAGACCTCCGACGAACCCTCTTACCTCCTTCTACCTCCCTCTGTGCTTATCCTGTTCCCCTGACCGCGATCTCCCATACGCGGCGATCCATGCGGTTGTCTGGATCTCAATAGAACTCCTTCCTTCCCCTCGATCATGATCGGGTGTGTGTATCTACAGCTAGATCTATGTTCCATGTCTGGGTCCGTGTTTTCGTGTTTTTTCTTTTGAACATGGACCGGAATTTTTAGGAATGTGTACCGGCAGATTAGGATGATGACAAGAGGGAAGTTGGGAAGGGGTGTTTGATTGGCAGGCTTATCCCCAAGGAATGGATGCAAGAGTTGAGACGATGTGTATATAAGGACCCGTTTATGTGATCATATGATGTATTATACCCAACGATTCTGAGATAACTTCTGGAGTTGCCGTGTACATGTACGTACTCTTTGTATTGTTTTCTGCGGTCGCCTGTGACATATACATATCTTGACGGCGCCTTTGTGTAGCCGGTTAGACCTTTGATTCAATGATGGTTACACCTTCCAGGCACGGATACGATGATACGATGATACAAGATTTGTAAATGGTAATGGTAGCACAGATGGAAGAAATACAGATTCATCTTCTGTTCAACAAAGGAGTGTGGGTATGGCCAACATGGATGCGAAAATTCTCTTCCTCTTGGATATCACCAATGGGTCATATACTGTGGTCGATCGTTTTGAAGATGACCCTGGGGGAAGAGAATATGAATTTGAATGTGTCACGCGAGGAGAAGGGGGGAAGGGGAAAGGGGAGGAAGAGGGGGGACTTTTTGGCTTACATTTCTATCTATAGCAAGGGGCCTTGGAGGAAAAGCTGCCGCGGGCGAAGGTAAGAGGGACTCTACATCGGAGTCCCATGTGGATTTCTTCGATGCCTGATCGAAATTCTGTGAATTACCTCAGTAAGCACGGTGAATACTTTACTCCAAAAATTAACAGGGAGCTCACGATGTACGTGCTACTTACGTCGGAACCGAAGCCTTGACCACCTGGACTCCGCTCTGTCGGCGAAAAGTAGCAGGAGCCCCGGTGGGTCTCCGTAACTGTTGTGGTACGCACTCTGAATTGAAGGTCGGGAGTCACGACGGAGGTTCTGGTTCTCTGGGTCAAGTGATTATTGTCTGACACGCGTTGACGAGCGTTCAGCATTGCAAGAAAGGATCCGATGTATACTGATATACCCGATATAACGGAGTTAGTCGTGGATACTGCGATAGGTTGATGATGTTCATGACATTCCACTTACGCTTGGTTGATAGAAATTGTAGACCGAGGAATACGAGGGTGTTCGGCATCAGTGTGTACTGTATTGGTCAAGATGAGTAACTAAGAAGCGGAATGCTTGGACGACGGGATGTTGGAATCTTCTTACCGTGAACAGCGTTGATAAGGAGCAGGCGCTGCGCAATGTAAAGAATGATGAGGGTCACTTAGGTATTGTACGGAATCTTGAGCCTAGAAGTAAGTACGACGTACCTAGTAAGCAATCCCGAGCTCAAGCTGTATTGCATGACGGTCGAGATCCTCGAGTTCAATCTATGTACATATGCACGTCCACGAAACCGAGGTGATCAGAATTCGGCGATTCTATGGAAAGCCCGTCGTGAAGACGAGCGCATGATGGGGGAATGTACGCACCGCGACTCGGAACCCTGGCTCTTTCGGAGATAGTAGCACATTGCTGAGGCGATGATAAAATCGATTGCAGTGGATGTTGCGAGGGAGGAGTTGATGGACCACTTGCCAGGGTTCAGTAGTGCTGCTATCGTAGCAATGAGAAACACATACTGCGATTCCCTGTAAGGACGTGAAGGTGTTTACGGAATATCTGGAAGGGGGAGGGGAAGCATTGTCAGTTCGAAGCGCCTAGACGTGCTTGAGGGGTGATATACATTTCATATGCCAGAACTAGAGGATGAGCAAATGTAAGCAGTAATCACAGTAGATAGGTCGGACATTGTATACCTATTCCAATGACTAATCCCGAGACAAAGATCGTCACCGATAGTTAGAAATGTAAAAACCTAATGAATATTACGAAGACTCCAGGCTCACCGAACCCGCCAGACACGACCAAAGCCTTTGAAATTAATCGTCAATATCTCCTATTGGTAAGATAGTAATAGGCCAGCTTTACGAACCACGAGGTAGCCTAGAACACCATGATGGTATCCACCCACTGTACCACAAGGTCCAATTCGTCAGTTTACGACTTCCGCGTGCTGTATAACCCAGCGATACGTACAAATCCAAACTCGATACGCGTAAAGACTTTGCAAATGATTAATTGAAGGGAATGATGAGAATAAGAGTTGTGGCGTACCTCTGGACAATTAGGATGATTACCACCTAAAAGTACCGGGTCCGCGTGTGTGAATACATCAATACATAAGCCATGTACTCCGGAAGTGGACATCCTCAGTCCGATTTTCGAGGATACTCACGTTAATGGCGACTTGAAGCTAGGAAGAGAAAGGAAAAGAGAATTTTAACAATGGTCGGTTGTTCGTTTTTGACTAGGAAGAGGGTCTGGGTCTGGGAATGCCTACCTTGATAGACCTATGGGATTTTTTAACAAGCGACATCAGCGCCGGGGGTTGATGGGTATTTTTAATTGCTCACCAGACTACTGTTGACAATCCAGATAGAGCTCCGAAGGAGACTACTGTGTAGGTATACACCGCGTGAAGAATGAGAGCCATATGTAGAGCGTCAAGAGACCTTTCGAACGCGTTGAACATCGAGTGTACGAAATGGGAGATAAGAAACTGCACCACAAGACGGCAACCTGTTATGTGTGTGGTCATGAGAATGTGAACGATTGAGCTATGATTCTACTTACTGAAACTTTGTGCAGACGCGAATCGTGTGTGTAACGGTGATAGTACAGACATCCTTGAAGGAAAGTGATCCCAAAGAGACTACATAAATGCAGTAGTCAGTATGAATCAAGTGAGAGATGAGGCATACTCACAAGCTTGCACCGACTACTCCAAGTAAAACAGCTCCCAGAGTGTTATACACCGTCTGCTTCGTGACACTCTCCAGCAAAGTATTGTCGAATACGGACTCAGACATCCTCACGATCGAGAAGGGAAGACGATCGTTGCTGTTGGCGAGGAAGGGAAGGGGAAAAGGAGTGAGATGAAGATTACGGGGTGCAAGGGGGATGTGGGCAAACTAAATCCTCGGGCAAAAAACTGAAAAAGGACTATACTTTAAAAGCAATACCGCTGTGGCGCATGACGAGCTCTAAAAACTCGTGAATATACATACGCGTATGGGCATACATACACATGTAGCCTTTTTCAAAGTGCAGTGCCTTGGCGACGAAGTCCACGTACTCGCTTGGTTGTTTTTTCTGAGCTCTATTAACTTGAAAAAGGTGTAATAGGGTTCTAGTGCGAAAAGTTGAAGATCCGAATTAGCCTTTTGCTCCGCAGGTGAGTGGAATCATTGGGATGGGGCGGAGATTTTTCTTTACTGCCTTACGCGTGAAGCATTTTGTTCTAATCGGAGGTAAAGAACTCCGATTGATAGTTGATTTCCAGTTTTCCAGTTCGCAGGAAACGGAAGAAAAGACAAAATTGCACGTACAGAGGCTTTGGCAAGTACAGTGTATATTCTGGAGCATGGAACAGAATGAATGAGCACCCTGAGCGTTGAATACTGAGTGCTCTGGTACAAAGTAGTCCTAGCAGTTATACACCATGAAAGAAGAGACCGGAAGTAAGTTATGCAGAATTAATCGTTGGCGGTGTACTTGACTTTCGGGCTGTGTGGGAATTTCTCTCGGCCCCAGTGAGAGTGCGATGCTCTCCGTGCCAAAAAGGAAAATATCCACAATTTTTTGAGGCCTCCTTTCGATCGCGTTCGCGGCCAGAGCTGTGGTAGAGGAAGGAAGGAAGGAAGGAAGATTATACCGCGCCACAAACATGCGTGGAACCTCGAAGGAAACGCCAGCCCAGTAGGTGCAAGCGCGCGGTGGTACTGAGCACAGCTGGGGCACGGTGCTACAGTACAGGCAGGTACGTTAGCTAAACTAGATTTGGACCCGTCTTGGTGCCAAAATATGATACACTTCATCGAATAGGGAACTGATTCGACCCGGGCTCGAACCGGGGACCTTCTGTGTGTTAGACAGATGCGATAACCAACTACGCCATCGAACCATTGACGGGTTGTAACATAGAAAAGTGATACCCTGGTGGTGATATACGACGGCAGCTGAACTGTCTAGCCATATACATTCTGTAAAACTGTACCCTCGATAATCGATGTACATGCGTCGTGAAATGAGAGGAAGAGCGGTCATCCATTCCGATGGAATCAATGTGGTTCTGGAATACAAAGAAAGAACTGGAAGAGTATACTTAAGTACTTCGCCATTAGTACTAGATACTAAGATAGACTGCGCGTCCGACTGGTCATTCTACAGCAAAATTGGAGGAAAAAGATGATGGAAACTAAATAATGGGGGTACCGCGGATCGAACGCGGGACCTTCAGAATCCTTCTTTCTAGAACTTCAGTCTGCTGCTCTCCCAGCTGAGCTATACCCCCTTGGAAGAATTGCCGTTATAGATATTGAATGCATCATTATAACCGTAAGTAAGCCTTTCTCGTGGGGCAATTGACTGTCTCTTTGTTTGGATCCTGTCTTTGCTCAGTTGCTGTTCCAGCACTACCACTGCCTGTGCTTGCCCCTCAGATTTCCAATGGTCACTGGTAATAAGATGACGTCGTTAGCGAGCTAGCAAATCAAGTCGGATTATCTACGAAGCTATCAAGGTTCAAGCTTGCAAGGTCGGCGCGGGCGGAAGGAGGGAATGAAAGTGACGTACAACATTGGAGGAATAGATGAAGGAGAGAATCAACAAAGTAGCAGAAAGAGAGGGGGAATCCCCAGGTATAGTAGTTCTTATTGGGTTTTCAATGTACGATGATACCAGCGGGATGCGTCGAGTAAGTCTGTTTGAATCCGTGTTTATATATGGGGTATGAAAGACGTCCACTGCACAGTTACATACGCACTTGACGGAAGATCACCCAGCTGAAATAGCAACAGATACACTAATGCAAGTCTCGCAAGAACATACAGAGTCGCTGTCAGATACGCAATCACTATAGTGATACAAAGAACAGACGAGCCAACTGATTTTTGACTCGGCGGTGCTTCTGGCTTGAAGCTTCGGAATCTCAGCCCAACCTCCAGTAGCATCGTGAGAAACAAAGGCGAAAATGCAATGTATATAGCTGCTATACGCCATATTCGTTGCGAGAGAGAATCTGTTGGGTATTCTGATTCGTACCAAACGGTACAGTGTAGGCCTCCGAAAGCGAGCCCCGCTCCACCAGCGGTGAGATAGATTATGAGTTTGTAAAATCTGTCGCCCGTGAAGTTGGCAAGAAGCTGATCACCCTCTCCTGGCATGCTCACGAAATATGCGGCATTAAATACATGCTCGAATGGTAGTAGAATAATTGCGTGAATCATTAGTAGTGGAGGGATGGCGACGACTGATACCATGGATATGATAGTCCCGAGGATTGTTTGGAGGAAGAGTACGAAGTTGAGTGAAAGCACGGATGTGTACCGATAGAGAGATTGGAAAGGATGGTCCAGGAGGAGTTGGATGCCAACTGAAGAGTCGGAGTTGAGGTGGGAAACCTGCTCTTCATCGATAAATTGCCAGGTAGCAATGCATTCCATTGCATCAATGAGGATGATTGAGAAATCTAAACAGGCACGGCTCTCAGAATTCTCACTCCAGAATTCCACCGAGTCTCCGCCGCGTGTTTGTTCAACACGCGCTTGCCCCCTGTACGTGGCGGTATTTCCGTCAGGCCGCACAAGTTCAGGGCATTGCACGTTCAAAGGCTTATTCCACCAAGACAAATACGTTAAACAATTGAGCATTGCGAATGCTAGCGTGACAACTTCTAGTTTTGTCACTACCAATCCCTGACACCAGCGAGCGCTAAGCTGAATGATGAACCATCCCATTTGGAGCATGGCAATAGTTTTTGCAATCCAATCGGCTTTACTTTTGTCCATGATTTCCTTCCGAGTCTTCGTACTGAGTCTGGTCGAGCCTCAATATAGCATTCCATCTCTTCGGAATGGATGATAGTACGCAAGGTTCCATCGGAGGATTCGATGGCGAATCCGCCCATAATGAAGAACAGGCAGTGGACTTGGCTCCAGCTATAAGCTAATAAAACAGGGAGCAGAGATGGATTGTTCAATAGAGAATGTATAAGAGTAGTATGCTTATGATGACTAGGGAGATGACTTACATTTGAATATTCCATCCTTCAGCTTGCGCGCACTGACCCACTGTGACATTGCCCATAATAGAACGAGTTCCTGAGCCAGGAAAGCAACAAGCAAGGCAGTCATATGATAAAAGAAACTGTGGTACTGTGCACTCCAGGCCCCGCCACTCTCCGTAGGTTTTCGGGGAAGATCGGGATGGATAGAAACCCAGGTACAGAAGAAGATCACGGTGATGCAGCCCCAGGCGATGTTCCACGTTGATCTGCTGTTGTCGCTGACAGGGCTACATTCTACTGACGTTGAGTTCATTGCTAGCTGGCGCAACGGTGAAGAAGTTTCAAAGTTCAGACCAGAAGGAGTCGGGACACCTATGTTTTCAGCCTGCCATCGTCTTTATAATCCTGCGTGATTGATGGCAGAACTGAGCTTCCACGTACCAAGGCGGTGTTTTTGTCAAGCTGCGGCAGTGAATATGCCACCGCATCCTATCATGCCGGTCGAGAGAGTCAATATCGAGCTTTAAAGGGCTGAGTTTTATCACATAGAATGACGGACCAAACTTACTTTGACAACTTCGATCATTTCTCAGCCCATCTTGAAGCTTTGAACCCGAGTCTTGAAGCAAAAACCTGGCCTGATCCTCGCGTCTAGTTCGTATCGCTTCGGTGTTCACTTAAGTACGAGCAGAGTTACTGTACATACGTACAGCTACTGAAAATGCTACAGGGGCCCCATTTGTCCGAACGGAAATTATTATGATTCTAGGGTTTACTATTGTTAACTAACGACATAAATTTAAAGTCTAGAAGGAGTACTCACTTTGCGAGCGACGAGCGTACGTTAGTGAATTGTGACTGTTTAAGTCAAACTGACGTCGAGCATCCAAGAACAACTCGGATCCAGCTTCATCCCGAATCCGTTGTTCTATACACTAAGGATCAATGGAGTGTTGCAGCAGGTGTTCTATATCAAGCGACCCAACAAGGTTTGATGAGTGCACCAACAGTTTAATTTGAGCAGTACTTCGCCAAAGGGTTCGAGAGCTGAATTTGGTTGGGTTTGAAGATTTCTCACCTAGTGCTGTCAGATGGACTGTATTCAATATCAAACAGTCGTATATGCCTGGAATGACTTGTATATGGTCAAGTCTGCTTTATCAATACGTGATGATGATGGAAATTTACTATAACTTTTCCCGGAGTCTTAACTGAGCGTACATATCACCGAACATGAGGGAAGGAAGGAAAGGGGTCGGCCCGGCCGGTAACGTTGTTCTAATTTGTATATGTGGGCGCTGGCACGTGATATTGCGCGCCCATATTCCAACTGGAGTGGCCACATTTCTCTTCTTTATTTCAATGTCTACTTCTGACACACCTATCATCGTAAGATCTTCAGACATACCCACCGACGACGATATCATATTCGAAAAATCTTCCTTCTTTACTGCAAAGAGAGGGTCTCTTCCATCTCCTTCTGAAGTTTGAGCGCATCCGACTGTTCGTCCAGGCAAACAGGTGGCCCTCTTTCACTCGATTAGAGTCGCTGTCAAGTACGATCAATACTTCAGCATTGCTGAGGGGCAGTGTCTGTGAGCTATTCGTCGATACTTGCCTGAAATACCTGTACCTGAAGTGTTTGGATGGAGACGTGATGGTGGTGATTTGTTTATTTATATGAGTATTGTGGAGGGTGTTACGTTGGAGGATCGCTGGGATTATTTGAATGAAGAGGAGAGAGATATTATTTGTGATCAGCTACGGTCTATCATGCAGTCTCTAAGACGCTTTCGTCAAGAGCCCGACGATCTTTTTGTTGGTATGTCGATACATTTCAAACTTCATGCACGGCTCTTGGTATATATGTATATCGCGGCTTACAGGACACATCGGTCGACAACCACTCCAAGACATTCTCTTCCTCGGAGGAACTCCAACACCTGGTCCATTCCCTTCTTCAGACGATTTCTGGGAATATTACGCTCACGAAAAAGAAGTAGATTATCCACCAGGCTACTGGAACGTTCATCTACCCAAACAAGGTCCTTTAGTATTCACTCAAGGCGATCTTAATCGCGGGAATATAATGGCAACATCAGGTTCAGACCCAATTCGAGTAACTGCTATCATCGACTTTTTCCGAGCAGGATGGTACCCACGTTACTGGGAATTTTGTAAAGCGAAATGGCTCTTGTGGAAAGGACCTCGAAATGATCCTATTACTGGGTGGGACGAATTTGTGAATTATCTGGGACGTTTTCTGGATTGTTGTACGGATGAGGAGTATAATTCTTGGAGTTATTTCACTTGTATGCATTCCTTTTGATTACTGAGTTCCTTCCTATTAGTTTGTTGGCTTTGTCGGTGGTTGCGTGTCGCGCACATATACTTAAATGGATCTATCGCTATATAAGTAGAGCCTCTCCAGCTTAAGCTTCTACAGAACTTCCTGCATCCAGCCACAAATCGTTGAGATTGTTAAAGTGTTTAAACACGGCATGGACTTGAAGAGCTTGATAGAAAAGCGGCACTGACTTGCGTTACTGAATGTCCTTCAAGCTAACCTAATTACTCCCTTTTTGATCATTGGTCCCAAAGTAGTTTTCGCACATTATTACATACATCACTGTGTACAGACCAAACGGGTACGATTATCATCTTGTCCGGCGTTTGGTTCCGCTGAAACTGACAACCTATAGCAAACCTATATTGGCCGAGAGTTCTTGACTTATACTGTGGGACCACACTGAAACCTCTGGGACAGGTGGACCTTCGGATGACGGATTAAAACTGGGGGTATAGCTCAGCTGGGAGAGCAGCAGACTGAAGAGCTCTGGGTCTACTTATTTCTGAAGGTCCCGCGTTCGATCCGCGGTACCCCCATGGGGTTAGCTTTTTGTTTTTTTTCTTTCTATCGAACCGGTTGCTTATGTAAGACATAAATTCCGTCTTTCTTCCTCATCGGTCGCATTCCCAGTGTCACTGGTTCATACGAGCAAAGTTTATACAAAGTCCCGACGGGGGGAAAGACAAGAACGAATACTTTACGGGTGAGATACTATTATGTTAAAACACTGCGTATTGCTAATACTTCTCTAGCATCAAGGTTCGGTATAGCTGGGCGGAGGGTCATCAACATCCGCTAACTGTCTTCCACTGTCCGCCTCTATTTGTGCCTCTAATGCTCTATTCACTGCCATTAATTCCTCCACTCTACGACGCAGGATACCGAGCTCCGGATCAAATGATTGGTCTTTTCGCTGTTGCGCCTCAGATTCCTGGTGCATCTTATTCACCCCCGCGTCATCAGGTTTGGAGAATAGAGAAGCTGATCGTGAATGGCCGGATAATTCAGCGATAAGGCTGGGAAAATGACGAGATATGCGTCCGTTAAGGTGAGTTTCTTCACCGGTGTCGGCAATTGAAGATTCCTCTGAGCTCCCAGCATTAGAAAGTTCCGAATCGTCGTGTATACTGTACGTTGCGGCTCCTATCGGAGTTTTCAATTGTTCTTGGGTATCCATCTCCGTATTCCTCGAGGTGAACTCCCCAAGAGTCGGACTCGACGCTGCTTTCCGTCTTATTCTGCTATGCCGGCCGCGGAGAAAGACCAGGAGCAGAGATAATGTGACGGCAAGCAACCCTCCGATAATACCACCAATGATCATTGCAAGCTGATTCTTTCTCCCAGTAGAGCTAGAGGGCTTGGACTGGGACTGGGCTGTTTCTCTGCTTCGCAAGAATAAGTGAAGAATCACGAGCAACAGAATCAACCCTCGTACAAAGGTACTGAGCTCGAACTTGCTACACTCGTCGTTACTAACATTGATGGAAGCAATGACTCTTGCACCGTAACTGAAGACGACTGGGCGAGCAACATCGGTTTGCCACTCCAGTCCCGTAAGTTTTGCTTTATTTTCAAAGCGGTACATATGGCTAACCTTAAGACAGCTTGCGCATTAAATCGAAATGTTCTAAAGAGTCTGTGTCAGGGTTTCTGTATCGAAGCACTGCACAGACATTAACTTACGCTGAATGGTTGTAGATAGTTGCCAAACTCCCAGTTGTCGCTCTCGTATCGTACTCTTGAGGAAAGGTAGTCTGGTTTGCGTGCGGTGTATCAATGTCTATCCAGAAATGCTCGGGGTCTATGCCATTTGTGCGTGTCCAATTTACTGTAATAGGATTTCCAATGGTGGCGTTTGCAGATACGGTGATACTGAAACTATGTGAACCATAGATAAAGAAAGCGATGGTTATGAATACTCTGGATATCAATTTAGTGCATGCATCGAAGGAATGAAGGCGAGCGCACGTACAAATGAAAGTAATGCATCTCAGCCTGCTGTGGATGTCCGGTGCATGGAGAAGAAGAAAGTGAGTATGGAATTAATACTCTTATTCATTTCTTCGATAGATGCTAACACTATCTCGTTTCCTAGAAGCTCACATAATTGTCAGCTGTAACCATCTTCGTTGATCCCCATTCTAATCCTACTTCTGATGAACTGAGTTCAAGAGCATTGCTCGCTAGGAATAACAAGGACGTCCAACTATAGTCATAGATACAGCACACTCAATGCTCCATGACACAGAGAAGCCAAGGCTAGTGTTGGTCGACCGACGACTCATCATTTACTTGATTGACAGCTGGAATCAAAACAGAAAAGTTGCAATGCTTCGCTAGATGGTTACTTGGTGTGCTATTACTAGCATGGATGTGTGTGCACACGATGACCGTCCGTGACCGAAGGTGAGGAGACGAGTTTTAGTATATCCTGCAGAAGGACAACCACATCTACTTTCTTACGCTTAATGCGTCTAGAAAAACTTTTTGAGCATGTTCCCTGAAATACTGAATTAAAGGTGTTCAGTATGGTAAACTTCTCTCAAAAGGTCTTTTGCCAGTCTTTTGCTTAGTTTTCAAGTCAGCCACCGAGTCTAGCATTACATCAAGGACGGTCTGATTAAACAACTGTAGGTCTGACTAGGTATAGATTAAGAAAGATAGTGAAGCATCTCCAGAGATGCCTGATCCGTCGAACCAAGGGCCCACTCGGATTCTTGAATGTCCTTTAGCCTCTCTATCTGCAGTCTCAAGTTCAAAAGTTCGACCTCGTGTACTATTTCTTCTGCGGGATCCTGGTCATCGGCGGCTTGCAATGCCGCTATTCTTCCTCGAAGCTGGTGAACTCGCCTCTGAACCTTCAACTGACGATCTGTCAGAGGAGTGATGACCAGATGAGAAGGAGGAACTGACTTGGGGTTGGAGCTTGGAGTCAGGCCAGGAAAGTCATAACTTTTCCTGTCATTCTCGCCACATCTAAAAGGCACACTTGTGTCTTCTGGTATATGACGGCTAAGCGGCCTCCGGTTTGGGGCTAGAACAATACCTGTTGTTGGAGACATTGTAGCTTCTTCTGTCGAAGATGATTGGAAGGAACGAGGTTTTTCGCCGAGAGTGGCGAGTACAGACGGGTTTGAAGGTACTTGGCGACGGAGCATTAGCTCTCTGTGGAAATCTGACTCGCGACGCCGAGAGCGATATCGGCAGTAGAAGATCAGTGCGATGACCAGTGCAAGCACAAATATGATCGATCCTACTACCGCGCCTACGATTACAGGTGTTGAATTGGAAGCTTTTGAAGCTGGGAGTTGTGCACTATATGTCCCAACAACCTGATAAGTGAATAACGATGCATGAAAGGGAAAAAATGCTGCACCTTTGTGAAGCGGCTGATATGGGGGTCTGAGCCTGAGTTGTCGTTACGGTCACACTGCTGGTTTCAGCCTGAGGCTCTATGGACACCGCGGAAGACATGGCCGCGCAAGGAAAAGGTCTAGATTCGATTAGGATCATGAAAGTAGCAATTACTTTGGAGATACTCACGAAAGCTTCCCTTCTGATTTGGCATTTCCTAAGATCGCGCAGAAAGTGATCCTATTAAACGGGCTGAGGCAAGGTTAATGCACACATGTCAAGGCGAGAACATACTGGGAGTACGAACCTCAAGGTGTGATTTATTGCAACACTAAAACTTCCATTCGTTGAACTTGTGTTGAACAGCATAGGGAAAAGGTCCTGTGGCGATGGGGGAAAACCATGGAGGGGCGGGAAGGTATCGATGCTGAACGACTGCGGTCTTGATTCATTAACCCAGGTCCAATTCACTTGGAACGGAATTCCAACTGTCTGAACAGTATTCGGAGCCTCGATGGTGAGGTTTGACCCTGAGGGAGACGGAGGTTTGAATCCTAACCGTGATGTGAACCCGAATGTCGAATTTCTGAATGCTATTTCAGTCAATATCTTTGAATAAAACAAATTTGAGCATACCTTCGAAATTGAAATCGAGGAAACATCGATACCCCAGTCTGCTGAAAGTTTGAGGGAGAAGGAAAGGCAATATGTGAACATCATCGGTCAGGTCATATACGAGTACTTCTCTCTGTCCTGTACAGACACAGCTTTGTTCAAAGTGGAGTATCAATCGACTTCAGATCTACTTGGCAACTCCAACTGAACGAGCTGTGAGGTGAGGGGCAGCACATCAAGCCTTTCATTCATATTCTTCGAGATGAAATGATCATCAGGTACGGGAAAATAATCATTCTCTTGACGGTCGTTGTTCAAGTTTATCCAGCTAGAATTCGGCATTGGGGCGTCCGGCTCGCGATGCCTGATGGCTCGGGTGATGCATCTATTTCAGAGGCTCACGCTAATGGAGACATAATGTTCTATGGATCCTGAATGAATGAACGAAATACAAGATTGCCGTGAAACTGGCAAACAGGGTAGCTAAGGAGCATTGATTCACTCGATCGGAGCGGAGGTATGTTAGTAGATATGATACAATTTCGGTTATCATGTCATTCCCCTTCTTGGCTCCTCCTCCTCCCCAGCTTTTCACACTGACAAGAGTAACTAGTGCATGCTATATACAAGAAATAATATTGTCCTGGGAAATTCCTGAAGATGACTACTCCTCCTTTTCCAGACTGAATTCGTATAGGTACACGTCCATTAATCATTGTCCAATTGTGTCGGTTAGCGCTTTCTATTACTACTATCCAGATAGCTTGGAGGTGAATGATCTGCTTGGCCTGCGGCCGAATTCGACACGCCTCGCCCTTCTAGGGCTTCTATTCTAGCCATGAGTTCATCTACTCTGGTGCGCAAGACGACGTTTTCTTGGGCTGAAGGGACTTGACTTTCCGTTTGTTCACGTCTACCGAGTTCCTGTTGCTCACCCCCCGACTCCGTTTGTAGCTGCACCTGTCTCTCTGCCGGCGGTAAAGGAGGCAGTTCGGAGTTTTCTCGAGAGCTACTCGAAGGCAGATCGGGAGCAAGGCTACGGAGAGCAGCTAACGACCATTTCTTGCGAAGTGGTCCATTGGTGCCTGAACATGTAAGTATTACAACCCAGCGCAAAACAAACAGAGAAAAATGGTCCCATGCTCACTGAGAAGTTCTTTCGGAGGGCTCACTGGTGCTACATCCGTAGAATACAAATCAAACTTTACGGGAATTAACTCCGCATTCCCTGCTCTGATGCGCCGACGGAGGAAAAAGACTATGAAGAAGCCTATGATGAGAATTGCTGCAGCACCAATGGAAATTCCGATGATTAGAGGCCGATTTATATCACGAGGAGAAGAGGAGGATAATGATAGTCCTGAGGGTGTAACGGTGGTGCTTGTACTGCCTGTGGAGCATGACGCATCAGAGAATATACCGGAAGGTACTATACTTGAAGACACACCAGACTTGGAGGGTACGTTAGTAGTAGTGGACGTGCTCGCTGAGGTGGCAGAGGATAATACATCAAACGATGAAAAGGTGCTGGAAATCGGCTCGGATGTGCGCACAGTGGTTGTCGACGTGCTAGTTGTGGATGTGCTGGCCGTGGATGTGTGTGTAATGGGTGACGTGCTGGTGCTGGTGCTGGTGGTCGTACTGGAAGGCAGGTTCGAAGTATACAAAAGCATGTGAATATGTGCAGATGGAGGAGTAGAGTATATACACCGACACTGCACTGGTTATGGAAACATCGTCTGAGATATCAATGGTGCTTCGCGCCTTCGTAAGAAACATGATTCGAAATAGTAAAAAGATAAGTTACTTACTTGCCCGAAACTTCAAAAAATGCCCCAAATCTGATTGATCTTTAAAGTATGCAGTAAGTATACACATCTTGAGACGAATGGTAAACAGGAAACGAACCTGAAATCATTAACTGTAACTCTAAAGGACCCGCTGTTCGAGTCTGTATCGAAGTCCATAGGGAATTGAGAAAGTGAAGGATCGCTATCGATTTCGAATCTAGAGGGATCTTCATTCGTCCGTGTCCATCTCACCACAAAGGGTGTCCCAAATGCAGCACGTTCAGGAACATCAAACTGGAACCCTGACGGGGTTGAGAGTGAGAATGCAAAGACTATGAGCCTCAACCTAGTACAGTAAACCAAGACGTTTTAGTATTAGTTGTCTGAAAGGAAAGATGAGGAACGCACCACAGGAGGACTCTCATTATTGACCATTCAACCCCCGGTGTAGATAGTGGAAGCGGATGAAGACAGACTCAGTCTGTGTCGACGGGGCTTTCGAAACTTCTTTAATTCATCATTCGATGGTAGGAAACTGGTTCAGGTAATACAATTACTTGAGTTACCCACTTAACCGGTGTTAGAATGACGCTATGTACTGAATTCTTATGTGCCAAGCAACAAGAACTGGATCCGGATAGGGTCGATCTGTGATAGAACGACCATGGTGATCAAATTAGATACATAGGAGACCTCTATGCTTTCAGAATGGACATCACGATGAGTCAGAGATGAAAGACTTACTGGTAGTCTCCTAGCACCCTTACTTCGTATGTCGAAATAGGGTCGCGTATAAACAGGATGCATTGAGCCGTCGAACAACGGAAAGCTCGATTCTCGACAGAAGGAATTCTGGGGCCAATTTTGCATCAACGTCGACATGGTATGTGATTATAGTTTTTGAATAGCGAACTGACCAACTCAATTACACTTCTTCGGTGGCACTTCATGTAGAACAGAGCACTTAAGGAAACCTATTCCGAAAGCTCGATGCCACGTCAATACAAGATAGGATCAAAACTCGAAGCCTCGGGATTCATTTCACTATAACGACCAGGCTCCGTTCGATCAGTCTTGGACTGACGGTTAACGCGTAATGCAGATGCAGGAAAAATCTCGTCGGGAAGTAACCAACCGAGTTGGTTCGGGAGTTCAAGGTGATACCGCTACTGAGGGCTGGGGCTTTGATAGGGATATGCGATATGTGAAGACTTTTGTAGGCAAGAAGCCCTCAACCGAGTGCCCGAATGATTTAAGCTGATGATTGAGAGAACCAGGTTAGTTGTCTGTCGGTTGCCAAGGTGAAAGAAAGAGGGTATGTTCAATGTAGTACATACATTCCGCACGGAACAGAGCAGCACATCAAGGGGAACTCGGACTGGAATTGAGGCTTGAGCCAAGTCTCCGTGACTTTCTTATCCGACCTTCTCCTCGTGCACCTACCATTCGTTTGATATCATGAACACAATAAACGGATGAAAGCATACCTACGGGTATACGGACCTGATAGGAGTTCAATGGGATGGAACATATGCATAAATGTCGGGCAGCAGCCTGCGTCGGACGACCGGTCATGAAGAGGCATGAAGTGGTGATTGAGAGTGCGTAATTTCACGACAAACATGGTGGCTAGAGACGACGATGTGAATATCAACTGAGGTAGAGAGATGTGAAGCT
Source organism: Neonothopanus nambi (assembly GCA_003987895.1). NCBI lineage: Eukaryota > Fungi > Basidiomycota > Agaricomycetes > Agaricales > Omphalotaceae > Neonothopanus > Neonothopanus nambi. The sequence continues at coordinate 22,551 of RCHF01000290.1, forward strand.
TACGCTGATGACTCATTCAGTTTTTATCTGGTCTGATACTTTCTATGAGCTTAAAAAGTTTGATCAAAAGGGAGGAAAATTAAGAGCCATGTAAGCGTTGTTGAGCATGAGGCAGGTTGATGGCAGAGAGTGTGTGAGTGAGGTGGCGCACTGATGGTGTGACCAACCTCCACGTGATCCCGCATCCAAGTATCGGTAATATATCGAATTGTGTGGTATGCGAGAGCTAACATAGCGTCGGGAAGGTATAGCTTTGAAAACGAGGCAGAGACAGAAAATCGAGCAGCATAGTTTAGCGAGTAAAAAGAAAAAAAAAAAAAAAACAGCAACCTCATCACTAGGATGGGGGTACCGCGGATCGAACGCGGGACCTTTAGAACACCTATTAACTTCAGTCTGCTGCTCTCCCAGCTGAGCTATACCCCCGATGGTAACGACGGGCTGACGATCCGTATAATAATAACATATAAATTGCGCAATAATTTGAGCGCTGACTCATTACTTATCACGTGATGTAGACTTACGCACGCAAACGCTTGGAATGCAGGCCATTCTTCATTTCGTTCAGCTTCTTTCTGGTTCTTTCTTCCGATTCCAACACTTTCATCTACGGTGCGGCGAAAATACAAATAATCCCTTCCTGTGCAACTTTGAGAAGGAGGTGTATAAATCATCCTGCGCGCGCGCGCGAGAGGCTCTCTAGAGAGTAAAATCGTATCAAAGGGAAACATACCAGAGTCCGACGCCATCGCTACCATGCTCCCTCTTTTTGGTGGTACCGAACGTCGTCGCCAGATCAATCTGGGAGGAGCCTCTTCATCGACGTCTCATTCTTCCATCCTCGATCAAGCAAAGCTGCGACGAGAAGAGCGTCTGGAGCAGAAGCGCCGGACGGACAATGCAGTCAAGCTACAGGCGTGGTGGAGAGGAATAAAAGAGAAGAAGAGAGTTAGTGAAGAGCTGAGAAGGACCTTCGAGGAAGATTTGGAGAGGGGTTCGGTTTTTGACTTGCAATGCCTGAGGAGGGTGGCTGTTATTGGCTCGGAGCATGTTCTGGGAAGCTGGAGTACCGCTGTCGTACGGGCTGGCGTTGGTGGCTTGTTTAAGCTAGCTGATACGCCCAGCTGGGCTGTTTTAATCAAGCAGATTGGTATGCTGTTGGTGGTCCAAGTCGCTTACGATCCTCAGTGAGTTCATCTCCCTTTTCGAGTCCCTTACTGTTCTAATTCATCTGTTCGATTAGGTCTGCTCACTCTCAAGCTCATCTTGAGGTCTTGAACGCGCTGATTTCTAGCTCGACGAATCCGTCGATCATACATTATCTGCTTACACATCAATTCTACGCGCTCCTCTCCAAAGCAATATGTCGAATTGTACGTCTTCTTATGTTGTTCTCTCTCTTTCAGATGCTTACAAGACAGTTATAAAGCCCATGGAGTCGAAGAACGCGCCAAATCTTCCGCCACTCGTCTCACTCGCAACAGCCCCGTTCGCTCGGCTCGATTCGAGCTCAGAATATTACGCATTAGCGATGCAACTGCTTTTCATTCATATCCTTACCATTCCTCTCCTACCCAACCGCCTCCCTCTGCCTACTCTCACTCACCTCTCTTCCAACCTCCCTCTGACAAAACTAGACTTGCTCTATGCTTCCCCTCCTCCTTCCTCTTCTCCGCTATCTACCTTCCTTGCGGAGTCGTCGACAACGGCGCAGCTGGAAGCTAAAATCCACCTCGTGTCGAACTTACTTGCGTTCACGCCTCCGAGGTATGCCAAACTCCCAGGACCAGCGCTTGCAGCGTACCTGCGACTCTTGAGCGAGGTTCTGGACGGCGTTCCTCCAGGCGCTCTAGAAGGTTCACCCAGCGCCGCTGCTGCATCATCTTCCGTAGCTAATACTTTAACCGCTGGATACGAATCTGACGAAGAGGGCGGAGGGAGTATCCGAGTTTCTGTTGTGTCATCTTTCAACTCCTCTAGGCAGGTGTTGCCTTCAATACCTGTCATTGATTCGAAGTCGCAGAAGAGGTTGCTTAATTTACCTTCGTCGACTCATTTGACGTCGTTATTAACGGCGGCTAAGGCGGTGAAGGCGAGGTATTTTCTGGTGAGGTTGCTGTATGCGATTGTCGGAGTGTGGCCTACGAAGAGGGATACAGTTTTGGGGCTTCTCTGGGCGTGGAATGGCGGTGGCTTTGTGAGGGAGGTTTGGAGAGGATGGGTGAGGAGCGGGGGGTTAGGGAGGGATTTGAGTAGCGCTGGGGCTACAGTTGCGGCTGGGACGTCGGCCGGTGGCGGGGAAGCGATGGTCGTGGATGAGGGTAATGGGAAGGTATCTAGTTCTGCGCTTGACGCTGGGAGGTCACATCTTGAACCTCTTATTCCGGCCTCCTCATCTACACTGGGAGGAAAGACGTCGGAAGATAACGATGAAGATCCGTGGACGCCACTGTTACTTCTTGCAGATGTCTACACTCATGCTTTGGTCACGATGGGAGATGATGAGTTTTTCTCCTCCTCCTCGTCTTCGTCTTCGTCGTCTGCGGCTCATAGGAACCCTTTGACACTGGACGAGATTTCGGTGTTTACGAGGAAATTACTAAATATTGCGTGGGTGCTGTGGATGTATGGCACCGAGCTGGATTCGTCCGTATCGTCAGCGTTGGGAGCAGGGTTACCTCGACTGAGGTTGAGACCTGATTTAGATTGGACAGGCATTAGGGAGAAGGTGACGAGGTGCTTGGTTGGTATTAATGCCAGAGATGCGAGGAGGGCGTTTATGCCCAAGAGCGGGTGGCTGGTTTTGGGTGATGACGAGGAAGGACGAAGGTCAGGGGGTGGAATGCAGCTTAGTGCGGAGATGTCTGGCTTTGTTGAGGCTGCGATGTTTGAGGCGCAGCAGATTGAGGAAGGGGAGGAGGGGGAGGAGGAAGATGCTGGGAGGATGGATGTGGATGGTGGCTCTGCGCCAAGGAGGACAACCGCGAGGACGATGCGAGCGTGGGGTCGACCGGGAGGTGCTGCGGGCCGGGTAATGACGAATCGACAGCTGTCATATCTCACGCCAAGGTTGGGGGTACTGAATAATATACCATTTGCGATTCCGTTCCATGTTCGAGTGGCGATTTTCAGGAGCTTTGTGTATACGGATATCGTTAGAAGGAGAGAAGGCGGTGGTGGCGGTGGCAGGAGTAGGGTGAGTGGATATGTTCTTTTGGTGCTGAAGACTGACCCCCTTCTTTCGTTCCTAGTCCTCAGCTTCACGCCCTATTAACCCCTTTACGAATCTCTCTCTCGCTATGAACGACCTTCGATCTGCTGGCGTGTCACATGGGTTTGGGCATCGAGGAAGACAGCGGGTGACGATACGGAGAGGGAGTGTGGCTCAGGACGGTTTCGATCACCTGGGTGATGCAGATCTCAAGGATCCGGTGGAGATCGTGTTCGTTGACCAGTGGGGACAGGAAGAGTAAGTGATTTTTGTTTTTGTTTTTCCCGGACACGTTGCTCATCTTGGTCATTCCAGAGCTGGTATAGACGGCGGTGGCGTGTTCAAAGAGTTTTTCACGTCACTTTGCAAAGAGGTGTTCGACACTGATCGGGGGCTTTGGTTAGCGAATAAGAAGAATGAGCTGTATCCTAATCCACATGCGTATGCTACTGAAGGTGTGTATATCTGACGTCTTTCTTAGCCTGTTACTGAATGCTGGGCTGTCTGTAGCGCATAGTTTAAATTGGTATCGCTTTATTGGACGAATACTTGGTAAGGCGATGTATGAAGGAATATTAGTAGACGTGGCTTTTGCAGGGTTCTTTTTAGCAAAAGTACGTTACTGCGTATAGTTTCTCAAAACAAGCTTCAAAACTGACATTTTTGTCTCTTCCGTAGTGGCTCGGAAAGCAATCCTTTCTTGACGACCTTGCGTCATTAGATCCCGACCTGTATAACGGTTTAATCTTCTTGAAACACTATGCTGGTAACCCGGAGGATTTGAGTTTGAATTTCACGGTGGCCGTCGAAGGTGTGTGCCTCTGAACCTTACTTGATCTATATTTAAGACGTTCCCTTTACAGAATTTGGAGCGACGCGTACCGTAGATCTGGTGAAAAACGGCTCCAACATCGCTGTGACGAAGGAGAATCGTTTGCAGTATATCTATCTAGTCTCCCATTTCAAGTTGAGCAAACAGATTCGGCTTCAGAGTGAAGCGTTCTTCGAGGGCCTCTCGGATATGATTGATCCAAAATGGTTGAGGTAAGTGCTTTGTTTTTAGGTCTCGATTCTTTTTGTGGGCGTTCTCGATTGTTGGATTCGGACCTTTTCTTTCTGTCGCACCCATGCTTTCCAACATGCGAGGGTCGCGTTTTCTGACGATTCTTCGGTGCCTTGGATCCGCGGATATATTTGCGGACATATAATGGATCGCCGCCTTGTATGGGTCCCCCCACGGACGGTGGTGCTTACGAATGGTTGATATCATAAAACTTCACTGAAGCCACCGAATTCAATTGTAGTGTGGGTATATCATGCCCACGGCTTTGTGGCGGTAGGGTGACAGCGCGTATCGCCGTTATCACATGCATGTCTTCTTCATTCCCTTCCCTCTCAGTGGAGATCGCTGATAGGACTATAGAATGTCCTGATTTCTAACGATTATTGTTCGAGTCTTGGAGTCCCGACCTGAACTGACAATGCCTCGGCCCTTTTTTTAGAATGTTCAATCAACAGGAAGTCCAGATTCTACTCGGCGGCGTTAATGCCCCAGTCGATTTAGATGATTTGAGAGCACATACCAATTACGGTGGGCTCTATGATGATAATGAACCTACCATTGTGGCGTTTTGGAATGTGGGTATCTTATTTCCGGGTCTCTGATACTTCGATCGGCGAAGTTCTAATAAAACTGTTAC
>RCHF01000291.1:0-18531 GCA_003987895.1 Neonothopanus nambi
ATTCCAGCGTCATTGAACGCTTGATGCGTACTGTCGATCTCCAATAGTCGTTGTCGCAATGCCATATATGTTGTAGGGACGGCAGTCTGATTAACCAGGGTGTTTCTAAGCTCGTAGCGAACCTTTTTGAGCAGATGGAAGTGAAGAGCAGCATCGTCGTAGCCAGTAAGCAATGCGAATTGCTCAAAGCGAACAATAAACGTTGCAAACGACTCCATTTGGGTCTGGAATAGACTTTCCAGTGCTGCTTGCGCATTGAGGCGCTCGTTTTGCATACCGAACATAGCACCGAATGTTTGCAAGAATTCCAACCAATTAGTTAAGGCTGGAACATTCTCTCCACGAGCAGCTAAATCTTCCAGGTTCTGATGGTATTGCTGGGCAAGATCTGTGAGATAGGACAGTGCTAAAGCAACTTTCGATTCATCTGAAGCATATAAGTTTGGCTTCGCACGAAGAATGGTAGTTACTTGTGTAACGAATGCGCGCCATTTTGTCCTATCCGTACCAGAGAATAGCAAAGGTTTTCGCAACTCAAGTTTAGATTCTCTAGTAATTTCATGATTAATCTGCTCCTGCTGTGGATCGCAACCATTACCATTACCGTTTCCTCCTCCTGGAGGTCCTTGTGGGCCAGGTGGACCTGGTGGGCCTGGTGGACCTTGTGGACCTGGTGGACCTGGTGGACTGAACATTGCGAACGGTGGCTGAGGTGGTGGCGGTGGACCTGGTGGAGGTGGGAATCGAGGTATCTGTGGTGGAGGTGGAGGAGGTGGTGGTCCAGGTGGTGGAGGAGGTCCTGGTGGGGGCCCTGGTGGTGGCGGAGGTCCATAAGGCGGTCCTCCAGGAGGTGGTGGTCCTTGAGGTGGACCTCCTGGTGGTGGTGGACCTTGAGGTGGGCCTCCTGGTGGGCCTTGTGGTGGTCCTCCAGGTGGTGGAGGAGGTGGAGGTCCATACGGAGGTCCTCCAGATGGTGGTGGAGGTCCTTGTGGTGGTACTCCTCCATTCCCTCCATACATTCTTCCATTTCCTGAGCCATACAGTGGCCCTCCTGGCGGTCCTCCCGGTGGTCCAAATCCTTCCATCCTCGTAGCTTCAGGTCGACCAGCTGCAGTTGGTTGCTGATGAGCTGATCTTCCAAAACCAGCTGCAGGAGGTGTACTCATCATCGGGGGTGGAGGTGTTGGATATCCACCATACGCTGGAGCAGCAGTCTGTTGTCGTGGTGCCGAATGGTGAGAAGCTTGCGAACGATGTTCGGAGTGATGGGACGCTTGCGAATGGTGCGAAGAATGATGTGAATGTTGCGAACCGTGAGGACTACCTGGTGCGGGGGCTGCCCAAGGGTTTCCTGATACTGGTGGTGGCAGTGGTGGCGCTGTAGCAGTACCAAACATCATTGAAGGCACCGGAGGTGCTGACGACGCCTGCTGCCATTGCGATGGCTGCTGAGGAGTCGTCTGCTTGTTGCTTCCCATCGTTTGAGCATTGTATCCCGGCATTCCTGGTAATGGGTCAGTCGCATCCATTGATCGTAGAGGTGGTTGAGCTGAACGTTGCGATTCAGCAGCATTAAACTGTTGCGAATGACCTTGTACACCAGGGGATGGACAAGGTTGAGTACCAGGAGCCGTAGTCTGATAGCGAGGAGGAGCTGTTGCCCTGTCAGTAGATTCATTGAGCGTAGCACCTGGTCGTTCAGAGTTTCCTCTAGCCCAATATGGATCCAAGCCGTATGTCCTTGGATATTGCCATTGCGAAGGAGTAGTACCTGGTGCGAATTCAGCTGGAGAGCCGTATCCTGCTATAGTGTGAGGAAGGTTCTGCAGGAAATGATAACTAGCGTTCACCGCAGCTCTACTGCGATCGAAGTAAGTGTCGGTACCAGGGTCTGAACGATTCACAGGTGGAACAAATGTTCTGTCCCCGGACGTTGTGGGGAACATACCGCGAACCTCGGGTGGTACCACTGGTGGTAAGGACTGGTGATACTCCCTATGCTGAGTTCTCGGTAGCGAAAGATCCGGAGTACGAGGATCAATACCAGGTGGTAGATTCTGAGCCGAAGTGGATTGTGTAGACGATGGTTGCGTAACCGTAATGGACGGTATAGGCATAGGAGGTTTCATTTCGTGGCGAACACGAGGTGGTGGACTCACAACTTTGACCTGAGGGGGAGTTCGCACCTCTGGGTATTGCAATTGCAAAGATAGTACCTTCGAATCTTGTTCCTGCTTTACCTTAGACGAGCTGGCAGCAGCTGAAGGGTCTTCAGGTGATTTGTTCCCCACACTCGCGTATTCGTTTGGTATCTCGACAAGGAATGAAGAGCGATGGGTTTCAGCATGCATTGCGAACTCATGAACGATATCCTCGTTTATGACCCCAACCTCTTTGTGAAGGTATCGCGCTACATCGTCATATGATTTGGGTTCTATGAGGATTTTACGGTATCCAGGATTCGCACCTGGGATGAGCTGTATCGTTGCTCAACCTGGAACAGTATGAATCATCTGGTTCGTGAGAGTGCCAGATGTGGATAGCTGAGGAGACCTTCGATTCGCATCAACAGACGCCTTTACTCGAGGACGCATAATTGACTGTGAGGGTGGCATGCGATTGTAGCGTTCAGCATTCCATGGCCATGTCACTCTCCAGACCTGGTTGAACTGCTCAGTACCAGGTTCAATTCGGCGTTCTTCACGAATGAAACCTCTTGCGAACACCATGTACACATCGTGTTTGAGAGGCGAAAGACGTTCCCATGGAGGTGGTCTGTCTGCTCCTCGATACCACTTGCCCATTAGGCTTCACATCCTGGTTTTAATCAATCCAATGTTAGGAGACTCGTAAGGCCAGCTCTCCCATGCGAAGTACGTTGAATGGAGTTCATTGCGAATGCATTGGTCTAAATCGCTGTCGCTGAAGTATTCCTGAGGAGTTGATGATGGGTCTCGACTTTCAGGCGGTATTCCTTCATGAATTCTCATAGTAGGATCGTCGTTTGGGAAGATAGGAAATAATCCTACTGGAACTTCGTTGTGAGGGAATACACCCACCTGTAGTTGTAGCCCACAATGCGTAGTGTGTAGATACTGGCCTTGCACATATAATGCGCAGTGAGCAGACCTTAGTCCGACAGTATACACCCTAGTGTAGGTAGGCGCAGCAGACCTTCAATATATTACTTAAATGGGAATGCCGGTACCTGCAGTGTCGTTCTGTCAGCTGGCCAGCCAGCTCTGCTTATGTACGCGTTCTGCTAAGCCTCAGCAATTAAAAACGCTTAGAAATATATAAATAAAACGTTTATAAATACTTGTTCCAAAAAAGGGCGGTTCGAAGAACATAAAAAATGACACATTTAGTAATCTAAAGACCTCCGACTGAAACATGTACAAATAGCCGTGAAATCAACATACCGCAGGGTCGAGACCTATTTCCGAGAGCGCATAACACGTCTGCCATCCTCCTCCTCGTTCTCTTCCTCTCTGGCTCTCTTCGCTCCCTTCTTCCTCCCATTTGTCGGCCTATATCAACATGCATCAATTACTTGACATGCCAGCAAAGCAAGAATAGCACGTACAAGTGTTCCCTCACCAATTCGTCCACTACCCACGCCACATCATCTCTAGCACGGTTCCAACCCACGCGTTCTTCCTTACCTGCACGTTTGTACCACCAAAGTAGACAAAGCAACATGCTCAACAGGCCGCATTCACCAGGGTGGTCAAAACCTTCCCAATTGCCATCCCCATCTCCTCCAACCAGCAGCCGTCCAAAATCATCCCTCTCGCACCACTCTGGATTGATGATCGACCACCAAGCCCACCACGTTTCTTCGAACACGGAGACGGACCCGAACCAATCGTCAGGAGGCTCTCAGGAGGTGGTTTTGGCGTTTTTGAACCACCAATCAATGACTTGCGGTCGCCCCAGCTTTTTGAAGCTCGCACGCTGCGGGAAACTTGGTAAGCTATTCTCTTCGTTTCAGTAACCAGTCTTACCTGTGGATTTTTGAAGTCGTAGCCCTTCTCTTCAAGGTTGACCCAGTTGTTTACCAGTACCATCCATTCGCTCATCCTGGGGCCCAATTCCTCTGTCAGGCAACGGTAGGCATTGTTCACCCAACTTGGCCAGTGCAGCCTCTCATTAACCCCGATAATTAATGCAGTATCCTCACCAGCTGTCTGCGCTGCCACTGCTACCATCGAAGTTTGTGAGACGTCGAGAGGTTCAGATGGAGTCTGTGAGACATTGAGAGGATCAGATGGAGTTTGTGAGTCGTTGAGAGCCTCAGATGGTATGGGAGCACCCCTGGCAGGAGTAGAGAGGCCCGGAGTATTAGTGGGAGTGGGAGCTATTGTATGAGGCTCGATAGAAGACAGAGATAGGTCTGGAGCAACACCGAGAGCGGGAGATGGTACAGGAGCTTCGGAGGAGGGTGGAATTGGCCCTGCAGCTATACCACAAGCAGGAGATGGCGCAGGAGCCTCGACGTTGGGTGCAAGAGAATTGTGAGTGTCTCCTGGAGTGATAGATGGTGCAATTGAATTGACATTGGTATCAGACAGAGTCGAACTGTCACCGACACCCGTGGACACAATAGACGAGTCAATGTTACCACCCCCAGCAGCATCTGAATCCACCGTCGTGTCAGACAGCGTAGTCGTGGAGATTTGTGCCCGTGTACTAGCACGGGTAGTACGACGCAACGAAGGACTCTGTGGCTCGACAGGTACACGTTTCGCCTGAGGTTGAGGCTTTGGCTTTGGCTTTGGCTTTGCAAAACCCAAAATGTCCAAAGCTGAGCCTCCCAAAAACACCTCTGATAGCAGCCATCTGTTCTTCAGCTTGTTGTTCTTGATATCAAAATTAATCTCCCTCAAATCCCTCAATCTACCCAGTGTGCTCCGGCGTTCGTCATCGTCCATCGTGCTCAACAACTTCTGTGTCTCCACATGCAACTTGTAACCACGGGGCAGCTTCGGGGTCTGTGCTTCCTTGCTACTCCCAGCGTCTCTCCCATTTGAACCTTCCCCATCGCCTTCTGCCGTACTGCCATCGTCATCCACTTCTGAATCCTTTTCACCCTCCCATTCCTCCTCCTCACTTTCCTCACTGCTAGACACGATCACCCCTCCTTTCTTTGAACGCTTCCACTTGCTCCTGGTTCCCCCCTCCTTATCTTCATGAGGCTTTTCTTTCCCCTTATCCTGTACGGCCGATTCAGGCGGCATCGTCCACGACATCTCATCCAAATCCCTATTCGTCTGGGCTTTGTTCACCCCTGCATTGACCACTCCTGGAACAGCTGCCGATGAGGGAAGCAAATCTTTATTAGCTATTGAATAGCACACGAATTAGCCTAGGTAATGCGTGTAGTAAATAAAAAACACGCCTACCTTCTTCCGTTGCAAGCAAATACATCATAAACAACCGCATAACGTTGTCGTTGAACACAGACCCCCCCCACATCTGGAACTTCTTGCCATTTTCACCCCAGGTAGTACCAGCACTGAGCCTATGTGACACGAAAAGCATCAGTGCGCCACACTCTACAATACCAACCAAAAGCGCGCCACACATACGTTAGCAACGTGAAATCCTCTGAATCTTGCTCCGGAGGTGCCCCCGCCAATAGGGTGAGGTGTAGACTGGTCTGTTGGCGTACCGTGTCAAGGATCGGTTGCATAAATTGCGTGATGGACTTTCGACAGCTACAAGGACGCCAGGTCAGCATTAGGAACTCACCACGAAAATTTCCACGGTAACTCACGCATCTCACGCCATCTCATCGATCTCCTGACGCTCTGCCTCATCACCACTGTGCTCAGAACCCGGCTTGAAACCCTCACCTCGTAGCAAGTTCTTATACGCGGCTAATTTCTTCTTATAGGCCTCCTTGTTCTCCTTGGCGATACGATCCCTCACTTCCTCGCTCTCATTTGACAAGAGGCCCGCTGCTACACTGCATTGGAACGACAATCGTTGGTTTGCTTGTAAGTTCGCTTTCTTCCACCGCGACTGATACTCCTGATAACATTTCTTGCTGAAATCCGGGTGACTCATATAGAATTTGTGATCATCCATAGCTCGCGGCGGCCTGCCGACATTTCATAGCTGTTTGAGAATTTGTGAGAGCCCCTTCAGCGCCTCTGATGGTCGACCGGCCTTCTCACGTTGAGCTTTACGATAGAACCAACAATTCAATTGCTAGAATAACATCAAGACTGAGCTCCACGAAAACTTAGAAGCCATTTTCCACTTACTTTTTGACCGGCACGTATGATTTCAGCGCGACACGCGTCACGCTTACGCTTGAGCTCGCTCTGCTCCTCCTCACTGAGTGCTGTACCTGCAGTGTCTTCGAGAACCGCGAATTCCTCCGGCATCCCAATGTCATGCCATGGATATCGTGCAAACCAATCCTTTCTGAAGCCAGCCAACCAAAGGCTTTTACCCGCCTTGTCTCCACCAAAAGTCAAATACTCTGGGAGCCGCTCCTCCAGGTACTTTAGGTGCTCCCCCCCAAATTTCCCTGGATTACCGCGTTTTTTGCCAGCTCGTGCCGTTTTTCCTTTGCGTGTCACTGGCGCGGGTGCGTCGTCCTCGTTCGGCGTGTCGGTACCAGGCGCATCATCCTCGTCTGATGCCTCCACATCGTCTGCTCCGTCGACGTCACCTCAGGAGGAAGGGACAGACAAGCTTGTCCCACCATCACGGTCGACAGGCATGGATTGACTACCGTCAGAGCCTGAAGTATTTGAGACGATAGCCGGTAGCTCCTGGGTATCCATAGGGCGGAGAACTTTGATAGTAGCAAGTCTTTACGAATATGCAGAATGACAGAGTATGTCCTCAAGTACACAGAATGTATCGAGTCATATGACCCTTCAAACTTATCTTTTTGCCTAGTTGTCAGCTCAGGCTATAATCTGAAATTTATGCATTGATTTGAAATTTTCTTAGGTGTCTACATTCGGGGTCAGCCTCATCTATTACTCCGCGTGCATCCTTATGTCTACCAACTGGCAGTCTGACGATACCAACCTGCGCCAGGCTCCTACACCTCCCAACGAGGAGGATGTCGCCTCAACAGGCGAGAACACGAACACCACGAACACAGGCGACGGGGATAATACATGGGGCACTGTCGACGCCACATGGACCAGCAAGATAATTGGTTATTCCAGCTGGCAGGACCCGCAGCAGGTGTTGCGACCTGATTTTCACAATTTAGGTTTAACATGGGCCGGTGCAGGCGACCGCGACACTTCCCTGGATGACCTAGAGGATGACGAGTGGGTCCAGGTCCAATGTAAGTCTTTTATTCCTATTTTACTTGCCTCCACTCTGACCATTTCAACCAAGTACGTCGTTGCAACTGTGCGGCCATGATGAACCACGAACCTCCCCCAACCTTTACTGGCGCGATGATAGAGAGCCGTTTGGACAATTGCGACCTCCAACTTCGCAACGTGCAGCGGGAACTTCGCCAGCTCGACGATGAGCGTGACCTCCACAGGCAGCAGCAGATCGAATGGGAGAGGCAGCGTGAGTTGCAGAGGGTCGAGTGGCAGAGACAGCGCGATTTGGAAAGGATCCAGTGGGAGAGTCAACGCGAATCAGAGAGGCTGGAATGGGGGGGGAAGTACCGCCGGTTACACGATGCTAGACTTGACCTGGGCCATATGGCGTCGAAGCTGAAGGATCTGCGTCAAATTGCTGTAAAGCACTTGAACCCCCCATCTTGAATTAGATTGCCAATGTACCTTTGCTCAGTTTAATTTCATGCACACTCTCCCCTGCCATTGAAGAGATAAAGTGTTTATTCGAAGGCTGAGTTATATTCTACGAGCTACTATCTTCCTTAACATCCTCAAAATTATCAGTATCCGCCTCCGATGCCAAACTAAGGCGAGCAAAAAACTCCCCGGCCTCCTCTACACACTACCCCAGGACCTTTCTTTCTCATCTGGGAAAGTGTGACAGAAAGATGATAAAAAAGAAAATGAATTTTAGAAAAAATATTAATAGTTTTTCTGTAATAAAATTAATACTATCCAGGTGAGAAAATGAACTCTTTCTGGCATGGGAAAGTATAAATATTTCCCAGGAAAAAGTATAAAAATTTTGCACAAAAAATAAAAAAAATTTTTCTCTAGATTTTTTAAAAATTTCAGCTGAGAAACAAAATGCCCGATGTCGCCCACTTTTTTTGTCTTGAGTGGCACAAGCCTAAACCACTCTAGATGGTCCAAAAACAGGTTTTATGCATGTGCCACTCAAGACCAAAAAAGTGGGTGACATCAGGCATTTTGTTTCTCAGCTGAAATTTTTAAAAAATCTAGAGAAAAATTTTTTTCATTTTTTGTGCAAAATTTTTATACTTTTTCCTGGGAAATATTTATACTTTCCCATGCCAGAAAGAGTTCATTTTCTCACCTAGATAGTATTAATTTTGTTACAGAAAAACTATTAATATATTTTCTAAAATTCATTTTCTTTTTTATTATCTTTCTGTTACACTTTCCCAGATGAGAAAGAAAGGCCCTGGGGTAGTGCTATCTGATGCGTTTGATATATATCTAGCGATCTTGTGCAGGATTGACAAGCGCGTCGCAAAGGAATTGGGCCATGATACTCCTAACTACCGCATGCTCAACAGTTGTCCTGCATGTACATACACGGTACGAGTACACTTCATTCTTGCACTGTCCCTTGCTCAATGATATACTCTTAGCTTGAGGATGAGCCTGAGCTCAAGTTCTCGTGGATGTGGGTTGTTGACGGGAACAATTCGCTTAAATGGATGAAGGGCTTTCAAGGTCGTCAAGTTGCTGACACGTGAGTATTTGAAGAAAGTGATTATTTTTTATCTGAAGACTACATCAACAAATTTGCCAACGAGGTTAAGGCACGGCTGCCACCTCCAATCGATGACAGTGACGATGAGGACGACATCAGCACTCAAGATAACAGCTATCAGGGGGATCCAACGGATGGATCTCACGACGACGCGCTTCGCCACTGCACAGATAACTGGAAGGCGGCGGCCTCAGACTCGCAAAAACGAATGTGGGACGCTTTCCACGAGTCCGGCCTTTTCGCGAGTGCTTGTCAGCATGGGGTGATACTTTGGTTAGCAGATATGATACGCAGTGGAGAGTTGTATGTCTATTACATATATTTTCACTGTCAATGCAATAATAAGGATAATGTTATACATTTTCAGAGCAAAATATCCTCTTGCTATGGTTTCAAAGGCCCTTGAAGTTCTCGATTCCCGTTGGCTACTGGGATACGACATAGGCTGTAGCTTTGGTGTCACAGTCTCCAACAGCTCACTGGGTCCTCAATTCAAGGCCAAAGAATGCCGAACCTGTGTCAACGCGTTTCATGGGTATACACATAATGCAAATTGTCAACGGCAGCATCACCCTAACAATATCGCCGGCATGGGTCTTGAGGATCTCGAGACTCTCGAACACATTTTCTCGAACTCCAATCAACTTGCATCGATCACGCGGTTCATGAGTTCTTATCGCCGGCGCGTTGTAATTGATGCGTTCTTTCAGCAATGGGATGAAGAAAAGTATCAAAACATTGCTACAATGCTTTACAACAACTATATACAAGCCTTAGATATACTCGAGGTTCAAGGTATAGAGCTCAAACATGATCTTGAAGCCTTAGGTCTTACAGAGGCTGACCTTGATCAATATTTCATTGACGAGGCACGTCACATGGAGGAGTTGGGGAAGGAGGCACTGGAAGATATTCATGCCATCACATATGTGGAGCTACTTCAGAAATATCGTGACATTCAGTGAGATCCTAACATATTTTCCTTTATCAAATGCTTAATCTTGTCAACAGTGCATCCTATGAAACCGCGAACAGCGCATTTTACGTTCATCTGCCCTCAGACTACCAATTTCTGGCTGCCGAAACTTCCTATAGCACTGGCCTTTCAGAGACTCAAAAGATCAAAACCAGGCGCCGCTATCTGTCACAGCAGCGCGACCAAGTACTTTTTGAACTGACGCAGATGGAGGCGGCTATGGGTATTCAACATCGCTGGGAGCCTTCTTCACTGGAATACAAGGCAGCCGTGAAATATATGAATGATCGGAAATATCAGCAGGCACTGGAGAAGCTGCACAAGCTGATTGTACAGCGGCTGTTTGAGCTGCACAAAATGAACCTCTCGCAGACTGGTATGCACTTATCCTTACTCTTATCTTGTTATCATCTGAATGCTGACAATCTATGTACTACAGGATATTGAATGCGAACTCACATTTCACAAGCACTTCAAAAACGATCCAAAGCAATTCGTCGGGCAGTTCGAGAGTATAATGCGGTGGCTCTTGCATTAGATCCTCTGCGTGATACACTTGAGTGGTCAAAAGTCACTCACTTCTCATTTCTTGATCAGTTTGACATTCTTCGCGACACCCGGCACAGCATATTTGAAAAACCCTGGGCCAAACCGATCATTCGCAAGCTAATGGAAACACATCGCCGCGTTGCGCGGGCCTGAGAAGAGGTTACACGAGTCAACGTTGAAGTTCGGTGCCTTCACACACACATTGTTGACGAAGGTTGCCACTTTGACAATGTTCTTCATCGTCTCCACTCCACTCCTATGTATGGCCCTACCCACAACTACATTCAACGTCGTCAAGCTATCAACCAACTTTTGCTTGAGCACATCAATCAGCTCTACTGGTTAGAAGGGTTCACGGGTATCACGCAGGTTGGTGTGCGGAAAGGTACCGGGTGTGTGGATGCACCATCAGAAGCAGCTACTGAACAAGCCCATGCACCATGTGCAACCTCAGCTCAGGGTTCATCCCCTGATACCCAGAGCAAGGAGTCGGATGTTGGAGAAGAAGACAACGACGACGAACTTACTGAGGGCGTTGGGAAAATAGTTGACTTCATGGTTGGTCTTGCAATTTGACAGTGTCCAGTAGTTGTAGTAGTTGCCATCCTATGTATATAGCTTACTGATCTCCTCTCAGTTTAATACAACTTACATTCTGTAACGCACTTAGGAATCATTGAGATGTGGAATTCAACTGTGTATTTGAAACCGAGATCTACGAGACACCCTGTATAAGGAGAGCTAAAGATGCACAATGTAGACGAGAAGGAGGGGTACGACAGGGTATGACTGAGAGAACATATGAAAGGTGTTATGTATGGGTAAGCATTTCAGCCTTCATGTGAGCATATTCCACTAATTTCTGGGCCTGTGGGAGACAGCAGAGCAGCTGAGAATGACGAGGAAGAGGAAACAAAAGACAGACAAACTTACGTGACGTTTGGTCTGCTGGCGAGCTCTCTCCTTGTTGGCAAGGGCCTGACGATGGCCGGCGCGGTAGTGAGCTTGAGCCTCTCTACGCTTTTCTCTGAACCGTTCTTGACTGTCTGGCAATGCGGAGCATAATCCAAGGGTCCTCCTGAGTACAACCAATTTGAGAGGCCATTGACATGAGAAAAAAAGTCTTACCTGGCATTAGCAACTCTGGCTTTTTGTAGAATTGTATCACGATGTCTAGAGGAAAAGATCAGGTGTAACTTAACAACAGAGTCACTGTAAACACTCACTTGTCATAGTACCGGCGAGCAGCAGCTGTCTTTCGAAGTTGCTGTCGTATTATATTCCGACTTTCTATGCATGAGTCCACCTTGTCAGGTTCTAAATCACCCGACTCTAGCAAGTCGTTTCGTTCAATGTATTCCAGAGGTCGAATTCTCAGTAACTCGGCATAGCTTTCAAAGTTGAAAGGTTGCTGGGGCATGTCTAAATAGTAACCTAAGTTACAATGGTAAGTCTGAGCTGTATATTTAGGAAGAAGATAGAATACACGTACTTTGTACATTCAATTGTGAGATTTGAAAGTTGAAGCCACTGGCGAGAGAAAAGGAGGAAGAGAGTCGAGGTGTTAGATGACGGCATTGCCACCGCGCCTTCATGAGTCTGAATATCACCACGATATTTTATCCAAATATCACCATTTCAGCGACGTCGACAACGAATAACTCATGCTACAGCTTACCAGAAGACGTGAAACTTCGCCCCATGGTTAATCTGATTTGTATCTTTGAAATCAGCAACAAACATAATATATGAGGGAGAACAATATGTATGCAATCTATCTCAGTGAACTGGGTACTAGTTATCATATACATACTAGCATTGACTTTGGAAAATCATGACCATTGCTGCAAGCAAAGTATGTTCGAAGTCTTAGTGTCTCAAGAATAGTTCCATCACAAGATTAATACATAGAACAAGATATTTCATTGAGATACATATCACAAGCACATCAAGAATTATTGTAGCTACAGCAAACCAAGATCCTGCAAAGTCGAAAGTAATCCTAAGCCCATCTGCCAACGAGCACGCTTTCTATCCTCTTCCTGCTCAGTTTCCTTCCGTGTGAGGCTGGCAAAATAGCTCTCTGCTGTCCTGAAACCATAATCAACCCACTGAAAAAGTCCGCCTGCTGAGAACTGAGTGAATGAATAACGACGTTCCTTTCTCCCGACACGAGTATTGGAGTGGCGGCATATAGCAGAGGGAATCGCAATCACGGATCCTGGTGGGAATTCGATCACCTTCTTCAGATCCCAAAGTATGAGATGACCGCCTTTCTTGTAGTTGTAATTGCCCAACGCCCAGATGAAGCACAGTCCGAAGGGCAGGTTAGCATAGTCTTTGTGTGGAAAGCAAATGGTCTGGGGACCAAAGTTGAAAGCGGCGGCGGCAAAAACACTATTCTTGAAGACGCGAATCAAAGAATGATCACTGTCCAAGAGTTTTGAAAAGTGATCTGAATAATAATCGTATAGCCTGGGCATCCAGCTTTTAAAAACTCCTGCATGTCCATTAGCATTGACCAGGCTGACAAAGAATTCATGATTTTACCTGTGGTATAACCAGATAGTCGTTTGAAAGACCAGTGATTGGTCAACGTCTCCAATACCTTCGAGTTAGCTTTGTTATGCACAAGATTCCCGGGACACTGAGAACATGATGAGTTTGGGACCAACGAGAAGGCACAAGACCTACTGTCTGACCACCACCAAATGAAATTCCAGCGGAGAGTGCAGGAAAAGCTCCGCGGCGATGATTTGTCTGTTTCGAGGTGAAGGAGCACTTCCGGCGCAACTTTTCGAGCAAGTCTGATGCGGCATGGACACAAGTAGACCATGAAGGATCGTCTGGATGACCAAGTAAGAGAGAAAATGCACAACCCTCCCTATCAACAAAAGGAATGCTGGTACTGAGAGAATGGGGTAAGCGTATTGTATCAACGAAAGAAAAAGAACAACCACATACTTCGAATCCCAGGTTATAAGGTCAAAATTAAACTTCGAACCAGGCCCGACCATTTCATACACCCAATACACTCCGTCACCCATATCAACATCGTCATCCGCTTCCCGAAGACCAACATAACTGGTAGAGGCGATGCTTGCGTCATCATTCATAGAGAACGAGCATGGTACAGGTTGGGCATCGGCAACGTGCTTGTTCTCGGAAGCAGGTATTGCTGGGATGTCGTCGGCTTCCTTAGGCCCTGCCACAATACGTTTCTTCTTTCGGTTACGCTTGCTGGAGGCTTTCGAGTGATGTTTCTTGCACTTCGCAGTATTAGACAAGGAGGCTGTTGGTTTTTCGTTGGGGACTGCCTTCGACGCATGTAGAACTGGGCTAGAAGGAGGAGATATAGGTGGAGAAGAGAGGGGAGACGAAAGTGGAGAAGAAAGTGGGGAAGAAAGTGGGGTGGACAGGGGAGAGGATGAAGGTGAGAGGGGTGAGGAGTCTGCAGATGTAGGTGCGTTGTCCAAGTGATTGAAGTCGCCTTTGCAGAGAATTGACTGGAGAAGAGCAGAAGAGAAGTTGAAGTCGTGCTCAATAATGTATGCAGACACTTGAAGTTCACAAGCAATATCTAAAGACATGTCAGTATCGAGTACAATAGTACGAAGAAAATAAAATCTGAAGGTGAAAAGTGAAAGTTCATCCCCAAAGAATGTGTGAAAAAGCAAACGACATGTCCTTTCTTCGAATTCCCGGGGCACAAGTATTCAAAGACGACTGTGGCGTCAACTCTTCATGCATCCCCCAAGATGAACAGGGAAGTATGATGTAAAGATACAAGCTAGAAGACTCGCCTGGGTTCAATTTCAACATGATCTTCATAGTGCATCGTCTTGAACCCGCAACGTTGATGAATGTCGATAAGAAGTTGAAGTTGACCGCGATCAACGGATTTCGACACGTGCGGCTACAGTCATGTGACTAATTTATTTACTTTGTGACTCGCTTGCTTCCGTGTCGAAATTCCGACTTCACTGATATTTTCACTTATCGACAGGCTCATGTCTGAGGGCTGTTTTTTCGTTTGGATCTCTTCAGAAAATAACGGAACGGACAGCAGCACCTGTACAAGCTTGTAAGTATCTTAGCCTTGACAACTTGCAGATACTTATCAGAATACTTTGCAGACCTTTCAGCCCAGGAGGCAGCAGTCCGAACCCGCTCCCTATTGCGATCCAGTGTACGACAGCTGGGCAGGCATCTTTCGTTCTTCACTCTCTTTCTGTATGGGCCTTGTCCCATGCAGATCTCAGTAGAGATGCATTTGTGGCGCAACTACTACACTTCCAAGGGTTCAGAGACATTTGTGCGATGATGGAAGGCCGCTCTCAATACTTCTTTGACGTCAGACTCGGTCGACGGGTGGGTGTATTCATGGATAGGCAAGCACTTAGCAATCGACCTCACACGTTGACTTACAAACTTGATGTTACAGCTCTAAAGCTTTCGAGACTATGGATAGCACGAGCAAGACCTATCAACGCGCATACATTTTCAAGACATTCGAGGACGCTTTGATTTCACACATTCAGAGGACGGACAGGCCCAGCAACGTTGTCTACCACTACTATCCATTCAGAACAGCCGAACAATCTGAGATGGTACGACAGACTATCCTCAGTGTGGAACTTCAGCGGCCGTCATCCTCTCCTCTGCCATCACCCCAGCCAGCAAGCTTCTCTGACCTTTTGGCAACGCAATTTCAAAATGTCACACTCCGGTCCCCTCACACTGGTCCTTCACAGGTTCCTGACCATGCGCCCAGCACTCCAAGCTCTCACTTGCAAAGCCCTCATGCTCAGAATGCAGCGAAACAATCTGCTGACTCACGTTTGAACACGAAGAGGGAGTCTGCTGCAGAGACTTCCCTTACCGTGTCTCTTTCTTCGTCTCATGATGTTGACGTGCAGATCAGTAAGTACCACTATCTCTCTTGACATGTCTACTCCATGGCTCAACACCTCGGTCAGGAACACCAACCAAAGATAGAGCGAAGCATTGGCTTAGAAACATGATGGATCACGGGTGGGCGCGTTGTTATTTGTTTGCACTTGAATTTACAGAGGAGGAGGCTGATGGAATTGAGCAAGTGTTTCGCGACTGTGTAGCTGAGGACGATTTCATAAAGGCAATGAAGCAGTATAACATGTCGGAGACTGCTTCCTCACTGTTGTGGGATATGTTTATTGAACTTTAGTCTAGTCTTGTTCACTCCATATTGTTTCTAACTCAGCTTATCGAGGTGTTTCGAATTCAGGGAATTTGTTTTTTCTACTATATCTCAGATTGTCGAGTAGTCAACAATGAGGAAAAATATTGAAGGTATCTACAGTTACTCCGAAACTCGGCATACACTCCTCCTCCTACCCTTCCTCCTCCTCCTACATGGCCAGAGCAAAGAAAGCGACTAACTTTCAGCAAATGCTTAGTGCATCGCGGAAAATAGGGTCTTCTTTGCGAAAGCCATGGAGGTACCGGACAAAACGTATGCGCATTAAAATGTCGAACACCGACAAAGCTCGTAGGAAGGCTTGACGACTTGAAGAGAAGACGCGCTATCAAGACGCGATTATCAAACTTCGTCAGCTCATTTTCGACAAAGCGACAGAGCTACATGGCGAGATGGGGAAGCATAGCGTCCAGCACATTGTCAACGACGTTATGCAGACTCATCGTCTGTGTGTAAACCATAAAGCTCCCAGCAGGTTCAATGCGTTCGCAAAGATGGAGATGGCACGAATTAATGGCAGTAAGTATTTAGTTGTTACTATGGGAAAGGAAAAAAACTTACAAGATGCTACAGAAGTTCCAGAGGGGGTGCCGAGAAAGAAGATCAATGAGTGTATAAAAGAAATAGGTGAAAAGTGGAGGAACCTCTCACCTGAGGAGAAAGTTACCTCAACAGAGACCTCCCTATCTGCTCTACGTGATGACAGAGAAAACCGCGAAGTGGGCACTCACAACGTAGCCATCAGTGCGTCTCATGATACTCGCATGACGCTAGATGATATTAAGACAGTGGTATGTTAGTCTACTTGTCGAACGAGTATATGTACTAACAGAATCTGAAGCTTACGCATTTAAACATGCGAACAGGTGCTGAATGTGTCGTTATCGCCGTCCGGTCTATGCGAGATCATTACAACAAGCCAGAGGTGTTCGCCACTAGTGAACGTGCAGCGGAATTCTTCAACATGGCGTTTAAATGTGATATGGAAGATATTGGGACTCGCCTAGAGGGATATATACTGTCTGGTGTTGAAGGCGTTGTTCGAAACCATCAGCAACAGACTCTTCAGATGAAGAGTCAGTTGACAGATCTTATCATGAGGAAATTACGTGCGTTGTTCCTTATCTTTGTTGATAATAGCAGGCTGATGACTTCTTGCTCAGAGGAGACTGCTGGGAAGGAGAAGATAGCCCGGATGTGCTACAAGAACTTCGACAAATACATTACCTTGAAGTACGGGATCGTGCTCCGAAACTGGCCTTTGGATACCCTCTGTAACCCTAGCTCAGTTTCGACTCGAGCTGCCCTTGACCTTCTCATTGCCTCCTGGAACTCCGGAACAACGCATTTCTATAAAATGACCAACAGCGAATACGAGAAATGGAAGGAGACTTACTACGCAGCAATGCAAGCACAAGAGAATGGCGAATCTACCAACGATGGTACGCCAACCGCTGACTCAGAGCCTTCCGTCACTATCCCGCCGAACGGTGAAGTGTCGACTGCCACGACCACCACGACCTCTTCCTCTAACGTGACTCCTACCTCTGACCTTGAGAGCACTTCTGCGCCGGCTCCTGTGTTGAATTTGACGGTACCGCTGACTGTCAACTTCGTTAACACTATGGCAGTCACTGATAAAGATGGGAAGCCCTTGGCAATCGGCGGGACGAAGAGGAAGAAGCGTAGCGATGCCGGCAAGCCACGAAAGAAGCGAGGTAAGTTGTTTATTCCTTGCCCTAGGCTGTAGTTAACACCTTGATTCCCTTTAGCTACTAATGAGAATGCTGTCAGTGGTAGTAGTTAGAACGTACTCTGTTTAATTGTCCTATGAATATATATTATGTTATATTGACAACAACAGTGAGGACTTGGGCCTGCGCGGTGTTATGCTGAAAACGCGTTCAGCCCTCTAGACGTCGAATTGTCATATTTCGTGTCTGAAACCATTGGGAAATGAGAGCTAGTGTGCTCCCACACGGCTAGCTAAAGCCTAAGATGCTTCTAGAAGTAACCAAAGTGTAGAATGACTATGGTATGCGATGGTATATCTAGTTATTGTGACCAGTACGGTTCTAGAGCTGAAGAAGATGTAACTACCAGCCGCTAGCACCTTCGGTTCGGTCAGACCCACCCTCTTGGCATTGCTGCCCATCTTCTAGAAGCTCCTAGGAATGTCTTTTGCAATCCATGGGACATTGGAAGGATAATTATACGTGATACCACTGTTGCACTGCGCTAGAGTCTGAATGACTGCTTATATAACCTATGTAGACGCTGCTTGGACATCCATCGATGTGAAGTCCACAGTGTGCCGACGGTCTAGAAGCATATCCACCAACGGAGATAACTGATTAGAGTTGGGTTGCCAAGATAGATCCCATCAAATGATAGATCTGACGCGATAGCGCCGGCCAAAGCTGTTGGAATGATTGATCTGTCAGTCCGTTGCCGAACCATATGCTCTAGAGGCACGTTCACTCGTGATAATGACCTCTGGCAGCCGTATAACTGCGGAATGACGTCCTATGACTGAGCTATATTCGCTGGAGCAAGAGGATTGGCCAGCTAGATATGAAATAGAGGCTCTAGAATGATCCACCTGACGCTTAGGGTACTCTTGTGCCTAGGGTGACGCGTCCTATAGCAACAGAATGTCTCAGAACGTTCTACCTGTGCTTGGCAGTGCTATGCTGCGATACCAAACCACCATATATGTGCTTCTATAAGCTACCAAAACTTGAATATACCCAAAACTATACCACCGAAACCTGTCTAGAATGGACATTATCCACCCAACTCATCACAAAACTACTATACATATCCAATTTCTGTTCCATTTCTCGTATCTCTGTGTCATATTTTCCTTATCTGCTGTTATCACACCCAACTCCGT
>RCHF01000294.1:0-54985 GCA_003987895.1 Neonothopanus nambi
TGAGGATCAGGTACAGGGGAGGAGAGATAAAGGAAAGAAGCGAGCACAGTCACTGAGCCTCGAGGACAAGGGTCATCAAAAGCAGGTCAGGAAGATGAAAGCTCAGGAGGTGCCTCGCTGAGCAAGGTATTGGGTTGACAAGAATGGAGTGGGCCCCTCACATTAATGTCTGTTTTTTTTTTCAATGTTTCCATTTAAAGTTTTTGTGTTTCCTGTCTGCATGTATAGAGCCATGTAGAAGGTMCAGGTATGTCTCTATGGACTGTTTTCTTTCACTACTTCCTATACATATAGAGCTGTGTAGGGAGTTCTTAAAGTATGTCTCTATGGACTTTTACATTATACCATACTACTAATATGAATTGGAATATTTTGATCCAATTATTCATTACATATAAGAAGGTGTGATGAGAAGAAACTGCCTTTACTGTAAGAAATAATTTTGAGCAAGGATGTCCTTGATGGGTAGGTCCAGAGCAGGGATGTCCTTGGTATAGTAAGGCAGGGACATCCCTGGTAAGAAACTGAGCAGGGATGTCCCTGATCTCAATAGAGACTGGCAGGGACATCCTTGGTACATGGGATGTCCTTGTGGGATGTCCTTGGTACATGGGATGTCCTTGGTACATGGGATGTCCTTGTGGGATGTCCTTGTCACTGGGATGTCCTTGCAGGATATCCTTGTCACTGGGATGTCCCTGCAATTGGGGTATATCCCCTGAGGATGTCCTTACTACCTATGGATGTCCTTGCTAACTATGGATGTCCTTGCTAACTATGGATGTCCCTGAAGTGAGGTCCCTTGCTTGAGATTATTGTGACCTTAATAGAGTATCAGTGCAATTACTGTAGAAGTATTTATTACCTATATTGCTGAGGGTTCAATTGCAATTAATTCATCTTTGTTTTGCAATCCAAACTCTTGATCTACAGGATTTGATAGCTATTATATATATCCTTTCATCACTGGCAATCTAAACTGAAAGAAAGATAATTGCTATAGAAGTATTTATTACCTATATTGCTGAGGGTTCAATTGCAATTAATTCTTTGTTTGCAATCCAAACTCTTGATCTACAGGATTTAATAGCTATTATATATCCTTTCATGACTGGCAATCCAAACTGAAAGAAAGATACCAGAGCTGGTTGGTAGGTGTAGCAACAAATTGAATCAAGCCAGATCCAGTAATGTGAGCTGTAGAGCAGTGGACATATCTATCTACTTGTATATTACCTTTCACTAGTAATTTCTGAGTCATAGCATATATAGCTCTATATTATAACATTTTCACAATGTGTGCAAAAGCCTGCCACTTGAGGTATCTTAAAGAGTTTTTATGATAGCTTGGTTCAGTTTCCACTCACTATAGTGAGAGGACTAGTGGAAAAAATATGTGAAGGACATCCTTGATTGGGACTCCTGACACCACTGTCACGTCACACCTCAGGGACATCCTTGATGCCTTCCATATGTGGACATCCTTGCTGCTCAGACCAAGGATGTCCCAGGGATATGACCCCTCCTAGGGGGATTCAGGCAGCTCAGAGTGAGGCCTAACTTGGCTCTGGGGGGGGGCTGCCTGAAGTGCCCAACTCGATTGATCCAATCTCAGTTTGCCTCTGCAGTGGCATATCAACTAAACATTCCCCATAGTACTCCCTCACAGTTGTGAACCTCTCCTGAATGCTTCATACCATATGCCCCACCTTGATAAAGAAGGATGTCAGCTGCAGGAGGCTCTCTAGGAGCAGACGAACCAGAAGAATAACTGGGAATCCACAGAACCAGTCTCGCTTGCGAACCCACCCCAGGAACTGCCGACATTTCTTCCTCATCATCCAAACTAGCTCACTTCTTCCCCTTGCAATCCTTAGGCTTGGACAGAGGGTTTTTCACTTTCCCCTTTCCCTTTTCCTTTGCTTTACCCTTGCTCTTGGCTTTCAACAACTTGTGAACTGGAAATTCATCATCTTCAAGCTCGTTGACCCCCTCCTCACCATCTTCTTTGTCCAAGTGTACAACTCTAGTCCAACCATGAATCCTCCTGTCTCCTGGTCCTGTTGATGGCTTAGCAACAAGAAAAGCACAGAAGCTAGCAAAACACTCACTGGGCACATGCTCAATTACCACCACCTGTTCGAGGTCGACATGCGTAAAGCCTGGGATGGAGTGACCTCACCAGTCTGTATTATTATCCTGCCAGAACAGGTGCAGGTTGGCCACCGCCTCATTCACAATATGGTAACCATTGCAGACTTCGCTGTGAGCTACTGCAATGACAGCTGCCCAATCAATCTCCAGCAAAGGCAAATCAACCAGCAGCCGATCAGGGGTAGCTTCATCAGGAACATGCAGAGCATTTTCATACCACATCCAGTAGGAGTAGTCTAGGTGGCGTTCCCGAAAGAACACCATGGGAGGAGGAAGGGTGATGGGTTGCGATCGCTCTATCCAGACATGCCAGGCTAGAAATTGACAGTCGGCCTCACTTGCTATATCATCCAGCCTCAACTCGTAATCCACTTCACTTTCGCCAGGATATTGTTCCATAGTACCTAAAATGCATTGAAACTCATCGACAAACTGAATTACTTCTGCTTCAATCTCAGCATGTGGATATCAGCTCGTAGACACCTTCAGACGGGATGGACCTGCTTTTGGAACCATTAGAAGTCTCAGGAGGTGGTGTAGGAGAGGTAGAAGTCAGAAGGAAAGAGTTGTTGATGCTTGTGGGTCCAAAGTTCAAATTGCAACGAATTACACAAGCCCCATCATTTGTAAGACACAGCCATGTCTTATTTAGGTTGCAATGACATCATGAACAAAAATCATGATGTTGCGATGGAAGATACTTGCATTGCGAACATCCCTCGCTCTGGTACTCCATTCCACTGGTCCTTCGAGGGCTCAGGACCCTAGGGAGGGGGTAATGTTATAACGCTACCATTTTTTCACCTACTCCTCATCCAAAGTTCCTTCCTTTATCACCCTAGATGCACAGACTCTCTAGTTAGCCCCTATTTGCATCCAAGCGCCTGCCCAAGCACCCGTTGGCAACTCGAATACATGTTCACATATTGCGATCACCATTACTACAGTAGAATACAACAGTACATACCTCCATTTAGACACAATAAGCAGTATATAAGGACTCTTGTACCATAATGCCAACCTGTTGGCTAAATAAATCATTCTTCTCTCAACTCTCTGTCACTCATCTTTTTGCTTACTTTTCTTGTCTCATTCTTGTCTCATTCTCGTCTCTTTCATCTCATCTCATTCACCTGGAAGTTGTATCGACTTCTACCTATATTCGCTATCAAACGCTATCCATTCGCTATCAAACGCTATCCATTCACTATCAAATGCTATCCATTCGCTATCAAACGCTATCCATTCGCTATCGAATCGCAACACGTCTATATCTCTATTGCTTGTCATCGTCAAAATACTGCTCAGTGGCTTAGTCTCGACACATTCTCATCGCAAAGTATTCTATTATTACTTCATTCACTACACTTACTACTGTTCTCAGACAGAAACGTTGAGGTCATAACAGCTACAAGAGAAGTAATTTGTCCATTTGCTGCAGCATTGTATTTCTTTTTGAGCCTGCGACAAACATTGTGTTTATGTGTTTGTGCAGATCCTTAGCCTGGAGGTACAGAGTTTTGAGATAATATGTGCCTGGACAAACTGAGTGAGTGAAGCTTAGACTAAGAGCTAGATATATGAACTTACTGGGACAACATCAGCTTGACCGCTACTCAAGTGCTTGGTTTGGAAGGCACTACAGATGGAGCTGAGGACAAAGATGACAACAAAGATGACAAAGATTCTGATTCTGAACCAGAAGACTCTTCCTCATTCAAAGAGTCAGAAGACAAAGTAGTCAAATCATCGTCAGATTTGGATGTGCTAGAGTCTGAAGAATCTTCACTTTCAGAAAGAGAGACCATCTCCACTGCCTTGTGTCTCTTAGCATTGAGATGAGCAGCACCTGTAGCATTCCATCAGCATCAGCCCACAAGGATGAAGAAGAAAAAGAAAGAAAGACAAACTTGCTATCCTCTGCCTTCCTCTTCTTCCCCACTCCTACCTCAGCATCCTCCCTCCTCTTAAGAATGACCAAATCTCTCTCCCTAACAATCCCCTCAACATTCAACTTGTTCAAAAGCTCGAACCCATCAACTTCACAAACAACATCCAAAAATCTCACCCCAGCCTCCTTGAGAATCTTTCCCAAATGACATATAGATTTCTTAAGATCTGATACTTGAGTCCATGCATCAGAATTTATGTAATTTGATGGCGGCCCTTGTTTCTGCTTGTACAACCCCCTACAAGTGCCAAAAAGCCTGACCTGCCACCAGCTGGCCAGCAGGTCCATTTTTCTCACCAGCGAATATTTTTATTTAATCAGACTAAGCAAAATCAATGAACTTTGAATAGAAACTACTATTATGACACTAATTTGGCGCTGGTGAGCTTGTCACACCAGCGAAACAAGCTGAAAAGCTGACCAGCAAATTGCGTTTTTGCTGATGACTGTTGGGTTAGTTTGTTGGGTTTCATGGGTATGAGGAGGAAGAGGAGGAAGGAAAACCATGCTTTTAGTTCAGGGAGATAGGGCGAAGAGGTTTGAAGGCAAAGACGCATTGACTGACATTGGACTTTTGGATCAGTTTGTGGGATGCGCCATGGGCGTTTGTGCAGGCAGCTATGCATATGGTTGATTTTTTCTGAGTTTGCATGATGGGTTTTTGTTTGCACTGTTTCATGATAACCATACAAAGAGCGTGAATAATCGAACTACCGTGTACATAATTGAAGAGCAAATGCAGAAGAAAGTGTAGCTACTCATAAAACTTTTAAAATAATAAGCTATCGTACACGGAACACAGCCTATATTTGGGAAATCTATATAGCATAACCAGCTGCCGCTAACGACGTCAGGAAGGGCTGAACCACCTTCAGATCGGCTTTTGACAACAACTCCTTTATGGTGGGTCCTTGAGCGCGCGAAAAAGTTACGAGTTCCTGCCCTAAGTAC
Source organism: Neonothopanus nambi (assembly GCA_003987895.1). Taxonomy (NCBI): domain Eukaryota; kingdom Fungi; phylum Basidiomycota; class Agaricomycetes; order Agaricales; family Omphalotaceae; genus Neonothopanus; species Neonothopanus nambi. The sequence continues at coordinate 5,057 of RCHF01000294.1, forward strand.
TGCTGGGAGTCGCTAACATACTGAAGAGGGTCAGTTTCAGAGGTCTCGGATGCTGCAAGCCTCGAATACGCGGCTTGATACCCAGCCGTTTGTTCTTCGTAGTCGATTTCTGTGTAAGACCAGATAGCCACTGGATGACAACCTCATATATCGACCTATCAAACATTTAAAAGTCAGGAAAGCTTGGTAGTAAAGGTGAACGACTGACTCGATATCATCTACGTTTGCCGGGAACTCAGGCAAGCTCGTCCCATATGCTTTTTCGATCAACCCAGAGACAAGGGTTGTCATTTCATTCAAAAGATCAATGCCGGCAGAGAGCAACCCCCCAAACAACCCCCAGCCTACTATACGAGCATCTTAATCAGTCTCAGAAAATCTTGACATGCAGTGAGCCGCCACGTACAGTCTCCGATCGAGGAGCAATTCTCCATCCACTCCTGTATAAATGTGTTGAATGGTTCATCGAAGAGCTTGAAGATGGCTATAAAAACCAAGAAAAAGGGTCAGTTCACTTTCCAAAAAAAGGAACTCCAGCTCCATCTTACCCGCAAGCGACATGGACCGAACCAATCTACCGTCCACGTCCATCGACAGCGATTCCAAAGCCTGGCCAAACTTTGAATCGAGGTCCTTCATAGCAGCAGTGATCGAAAAGACGCGGGTACTTGCTGAAAGGTTTTCTTCCAAGAACCGAGAGATCTACGAAAGAGTTGATGAAAATTCTTTAAAAGTAGATAACTTTTCACGAACCATGTCAAGCAAGTCCTGAGAAGCCATTAAGCCTTCTCCCTCACTCCAGTGGAAAATCAGGAGGGAAGGAACAAAGTATCGCTTTGCAGGCAAAGACAGAACGATGTCGCGCAAACGCGTACAATCGTCCAATATACGATATTTCCTGCATCCAAAGAACATTCCCTTAAGTTTCAGCAACATAAAGATGTCAACTAACCAGACAAACCTTTCAAGCTCATCTGCAACCCCATCTAACGGCGTACACTCAAACACGATGACTCCCGGATACCCCGCAGAAGCGCCAGGTAAGAGAGGGATCGAAAACACTGTTTCCGAAACCCATTCACCCGCCTCAGGCACAGAGAACTTCTTTTCCATCCATATCGCTGTACCGTCGACTTCTGGGTTTAACGAAAGCCAAATACGCCAGGACCGTGCAAGCGCCTTCGCACTTGCGCCACTCGCAGACGCAGCAGCTTTACCCTTGACATGCGTTCTCAACACCTGTAAAAACGATCCAGGAGCCCATCGACGTTGATGTTCTTCTTGGTTCTGGCGAGAGAAAAGTAGAAAGGGGAAAAGTTTCAACTTCTTCTGTTTCCTTCCCAAAAAATAAAACAAATGATCTGCACCTCTTTCAAACGTCTAGCCAAATCCTCGTCCGTCCTCGGAGCGTAATACTCCTTCGATCCCTTCGACACCCGTCGTCTTGCGCGTTTCTTCAACGGAGACCTCATGTCGACATCCATATCTTCCATCGACACACCAGACGTAGCCAACCCAACCGAAGACGACAACCGTCTTCTCTTCTCGTTAGGGGAAACGACCATCGCCGCAGGATGACCATTGGTTTGCCGTTGCTTCTCCTTCTCTTTATGAATCCGATTTCGATAGGACTCTCCATGTTTCACAGCCTCAGCATATGCTATCCGTTGCGCACTCTTACCGCGCCACAACCCGAAAGCCGTCTTGACAACTCCACTACACCTCTCAAATGCCATAGCTCGCTGAATTTCCTCCTCTGTAGGTTCTTCCCAATCATCCTCAGTTTCAGTAGCCTTGCCTTTCCCTTTCCTCTTAATGTTCCCGTTAAGCGGACTAGGGCTCGTCGGTACAGCAGGCAACCCTTCAAACGAGAACGACGAAGATTTTGATGACGAAGACGGTGGGATCCTAGGTGTACCTATCGGTCCGAAGTTTTGTAAAGAATATAAACTTCCGTGTCTTGATAACATAGGTGAATTCAACTGAAGCGGACTCAGTATGTCATTGCTACTTCCACTCGCCGTTAAACCAGTCGTGACCAAGCTGCCTTTGAGSAGCTCGAGCCTCGGATGAGCAGCCGTTGGGGGTAAAGTAGGTGTTGACGGGAGAGAAATTGGTTCCCGCCTGGGAGCAGGTGGCGGCTCCATCGACATTGTAGGCGTCAAAGGMAGRGGRASGAAMGSTGCTGGGGGTGTGGATGTGCTCGGTTCAGGCTGCACTGGTGCGGTGGTGTCGAGCTTCAGGGTAGGGGGTGTTGGTGTAGGGGTCGTGCTAGAAAATGGTGATGTAGAAGGGGCAGGTAGTGGTATAGATTTGAATGGTGCCGGTCCATTACTGAATAGACTTGGTGCACTTGATGCAGTGGGAGGTGTCGCTTCTGAAGAAAGCGGAGGTGCGTCTGCGAAAGACAATTTTGGTAGGGTTGGTGCTGCAGCAGTAAATGCTGGCGCAGGTGCTGAGGATGGTGTGAAGGAAGGTGCGTGAGGGTTGAGAGTAGATGAAGGCGATGATTTGAGTACTGAACTCGAGGAAGGAATACCGAAAGCCTTCGGGGGAGATGAGGTAGAGGGAGCAGCTGGGAACGCAAATGACGGAACAGAGGGAGTGGATTGAGTTGAGGGTAATGCAATCGCTGTTGGAGGGTCCCCAAATCGATAGGGCTTTTCACCTAATGGTTCAGGTACAGGTGCGCTTGTGATAGCAGAGAATGGTGAGGATGAAGCAGGTAAGAGAGGATTTGTGCTGGTCGATGGCGCCTTCCCATTAACTACAGAACCTGAGCTACTGCCCAAAGAAGCCGAAGAGGCTTGTGCGGTCTGAGAAAACGCTGAGAAACCATTGGTTGCCCCACTAAAAGGCCCAGACGAGGAACTCGCAGAGAACGCGGACTGTCCGAAAACACTGTGTGTGCCAAATGGATTCGCTGACGTTGTGGCCAGATTGGAAAAGGCAGAGGTTGCTTGAGGGGCAGTAGAGGTGCTTGTAGTTGCGGGAGTTCCAAATACAGACGTCGAAGCTGCAGCACCGAACGGACTGGCACTTTGCCATTGCGGAGCGGATGGTGCTTGGGGCTGGGACTCAACCTCTTCGACTTCGGCTATCTCTACACTCCCCCCATCTCCTTGTAACTCGTCATCCGCATAATCGTTTTCTTCCTCGCCGTCAACCACTTCTGTCACAGATATCCCATCAATGACATCTGGAATGCTCAAGGCCCCTCTGATACTCTCAATATCCTCAATCGCATCTTTCCCGAAAAGATGCTCGAGTATACAAGCGACCAGATAAATCATGACCACATTCCCCATCTCTCGCAGCACGTTCGCCAACTGTCCGAAAATCTGCATAGCCTCTCCGTCGACGACAAGAGGTGAGTTCTTCCTGATAGGCTCGCTCTTCTTCTGCACATGGAGTCTGAAGTCGGTGGTGAGCTTAAATACGGGATGTTCCCGAATATGCTCGGGAACATCTTCGTGGCGCTCCTTTTGATCTCGAATGTGTATGAGCCGGTGGTACACGCGCATCTCGAGTTCGCTTGGGGACTCATAGGAGCCCCGTTGGTCTTCGTAAAATTCTTTCAAACTTTGAAGGGCTATAGATTCAAAGTGTCAGTATGAAAAAAGTAGGATGGGGGTGGGCTAAACACACTGTTCATGAGCTGCTGTTCCTCCATGTTAACAGAGAAATCCTTCCTGCCACGTTCGAAGTGCAGTGCGAGTATATGAAAGCGAGCACAACGATCATGACATTCGATAGCGAACTCCCCTTGCTCGTGTTGCATCGTGAAGTCATTTCGGACAGCTCGCGAACGATCACGGACGAAGTTGAAAGTGGGTGAAAAACCCTCCCGAGGAATAAGGTCATGGAATAGGTAGTCGAGCGTTCTCTGATAAAATTGAGTGATAAGAATATTGAGCAATTTACGTGTGCACATACTTTTAGGACGTGGGGCGGTCGTAAGTCCGATGGCAGTGTCTTATCACCTGCCGCTCGTTCGTACATCTTTACTGCCCGTTTATGGTCGACGCGTTTCGTACCAGGAATCTGAAAAAAGAACAGTAAGCCATAGACCTAGGTTAGGTCTGAAACCGAACACACCGTCTCCCACTCGAACAAGTTATTCTCTCGTTCTCTCCGGTACCGCTCAAACCTGGGACACATGTCCTGACAAGTGCCAACCATAGTAATAGCATCTTCAAGTCTCTTAGGGACGAGCGGATCATCCATCTTCCCCTCCTGAATAGCCTTCTTCCTCTCTACCTCCCTCGCTTTAACGAGCTACAAAACAAACAAACTCCTCAGTTGCTCAAATGAAACAATGGTACCTAACCACGCACATCCTGATAGAACTTTTCGCGTTCCTCCTGTGTTTCAAGTACAGGATCCTCCGGTGGCAAATTGACATCCTCAACACCATCCTCGTTCACAGGCAAGCTCCGTGCAGGTTTCCGGGGGGACCTATGTATCCCGCCTCGTCCCCTGCCTCCGCCTCTATGTCCACCACGTTCCCATCGCTCTCCATCAATAGGATGCGGCGTATTTGCCCCGCTTCGAATCTCTCCTGCCACCCATTGCTTGTTCCGCGAATGAGGTCGCCGTCCGCTATCATGTAAGTTGCTTCCGCGAAGTCGATTAGTTCGAATTGCAGTTGAAACTTCCATCGGCCTTCAGAGAGGCACTGAGGAAGGGATATTGACAAGTATTCGCCGAGTGAAGGTCGCGCCTTGAAAGAGATTCTCAGAAGGTTATTTGTTTGGCAAATACACGTGGAACAAACAAACCCACGTGCTTGTGTCAAAGCAGTGATTCGCTCAAGGGTTCCCTTTCTTCTGTATTAGTCCTTTGTGCGAATTGATATTTTCCAACAAATGATCACAACCAACTCTTTGAAAAGAATGTACAAAACAAAAGAATAAGATTTGTTACTTCGTAGTAAATAGATATAGTACATCGCATAAAACCCTATTACAAAATTTTCTTCGACTTCTATATCAACAATAAATAAGTAGACGCCCAAAGATCGTACATACATCGTACACACAATCACCAGGAGATGCATCCTTTTGGTAATACATTGTTCAGAATTCTCGGGAAAAAAACTCACAACGATCAATCACACATCATACAATCACCCATTCAACTGAACGCCAACGCAGTCCAGGTAGCCACAGCACCAATCGTCACGGCCGTAGCAGTCTGTGCCATCACAGTGACAACCTTTCTCACTCTCGTCCTCCGGGCGCGTTTCGAGGACGGAACACAAACACCATCCGCATTCGTCACGGTGGTCATCATCTCGGACCCAAGAGAAGAAGGTCCAACACCTCTCTCTCTCCTCGCACGTTCATCCAATTGTTTCTTCCACTCATCCACACTCTCACAGCTATACCACTCGCTCTCACTCTCATTCACGCTTTCACCAGTACCGCGCCCATCGTTAACATCGGCACCATCATTGCGTTTCCGCTTCAGCGACGGGGACGAAGGGGTTTGCGATACGGCATCGGCGGTGGCAACCACAGCCTGGTCGACATAAGGACGGCTCAAGCCCGGAGGATCGGGAATACGTACCTGTACCTGTGCTTGTATTTGCTCTCTGGTCTTAGCTTGGGCTTGAGCTTGAGCCGCCTGCAACTCCGCCTCCACCTTTTCGCGTAACGCGGAGACGATCTTCAACTCACTCTCAGCTTGCTTGCGCGCCTCTCTGAGCGCCGCTATCTCTTTCAAACCGTCCTTACGGAGATCGAGCATCTCTGCGAAAAGAAGAAAAGCAACACAGTCAGCAAGCGGGCGTAGACACTGTAACATAAGGGAAACGTACCAGAAAACAACTCTGTCCCCTTCTGTTCATTTGCGTCTTTACTCTCCTTCCCATCTTCCATCGAGTCAACTATACCCTGCATTAACCCAACCCTGTCCTCCAAATCCTCAAACCTCCTTTCCAACTCATTCCTCACGCCCTCAACCTCCTCCCTAACAGCATCAACATCCTCTTTCACACCGCCCACATCATCCCTCATACCATCCACAGTCCTCGTCACATCATCAACATCAGCTCTCATCCAGTCAACGTCGAATTTGACTTTCGTAAGTTCCCCATCCATATCGTCGTAATCATTCTTCACCTTGTCAACATCTCCCTGCACCATCTCAATATCTCTGGTAGCGGTATCAACGTCCCCCCTGATACCCTCGACAGTGATTTGTAAATCCGCGACTTCGAATGAAAGGTGATCGAGTACGCTCAGCTTCTCGTCCAGAGTTTGCACATTCGAATTAAAGCGAGATTTGTACTTTTTGCGATGTATCTGAAGCGTCATGATGTCTTTCTGCAAAGGAAGGCAAAAGAAATATTAATATAATATCCATTAAGTCAAATTGAACAACTGAACAAACCTTTATCGAAGCTAACTGATCTTTCAACTCTTTCACTTCGGATTCAGTAGCACCACCGGCACTCGACATAGAAGCAGATACAGCGTCAAGAGGCCTGTCGGCGCCAGAAAACGACAAGCCGAGCCGTTCCTAGAAAGACGGAATAGTTAGCATAAAAACACGACATATCCAAGGAGAACCCGCACCTTCATAGCAGCAAGAGTCGCTCGAATGTCTACCAGCCTCGGTTGGATATTATTCCGCGCAGCCTGAACAGCCGGGGAAGGTGCAGAAGAAGCCGTCGCAGGTCCCGAGGTAGCATCAGCGTCATTGCCAACAACAACTTCACCAGGGTTAGATGCAGGCTTCTCAGCATCTGTGGTGAGGTTTTTGGTCGTGCTATCATCAAAAGTATCCTCCGCTGGATCACCATGAACTTCATCAAAGGCAGCCTCGTCTTCAGCCAGGCGGCCATCCTCATCTACCCGGGAAGCGGCATTGGCAGCTCGCTCGCTCTCGGTCGGTGCATGACCAGGCTCTTCGTCATTCTCCGACTCGCCCTCAGCATCATCATCCTGATCGTCTTCGGCGTTGGCCTCTTCTTCATCTTCATCTTCATCGATCTCATCCTTGCCATTGTCGTCCTCGTCACTGACGGAATCTCTTTCTTGGACATCGTCCTCGTCGTCAAGTTCAATCAAACAAGGCACAGGCTTCGCCTTCTCAGAGTTGGCGCTGCCAACGCTGTTGTCTTCAACAGCAGAAGAAGCGTTACTCTCGTGACTTGTTCCGGAAGTCGTACCCAAGTTCGACGTTCCATCCAAGGGCTCAAAGTGGAATGACATAGGACTATACTCCGACCTCATTGAATCACAAGGGAAGGGCGTAAAAGATAATCGTGACGAGGGAGCGGCAAGTGGATTGAACGAACCCCAACTAGGAATCTCATGCGTCATATTACGCCACATAGGAGGAAAAGACGGGACAGGCGCAAGACCACTCCGTCCTCCAGGTTCTCCTGTCGAAAGGAAAGAAGGGAGTGGAAGGGACGGAAGGGGTGGAAGAGGCGTCAGGCAACTGCGTGGGACAGAAGGCGGAGTCATGGGCGCCTGCACAGGTGCTTTCTCGGATGCTCGGGCGTTAGATGGAGGCGGAGAAGGGGTAGCCAGATCCATGGGCGAGGACGACCTCGACCCCTTGCCACCACGCGATACGATCGGTGATGTCAGCGGAGACAAACCGGATGAGGGCGGTGAAGGGGGTGCAAACAGAGAGCTTGAAGGAGGAGGGAAGTTCAATGGTGTGGGAAGAGACGGCATCGCGGAAATGCTCGGCATTTCAAAAGGTTTTGGAAGCCTGCGGAGGAGGATGGCCGGGAGAGTATTGTCAAGTGTTGTCGCAGCCAGGAAAGTGGGATGAGGCCTGACAATCTCTACGGGGTCGGAATCTTCATTTGAGGAGGGTGAATGGGAAGCATCTGCATCCTCAGGAGATGAGGATGACATGGAGGAGTCATCTGAGGATACAATATCAATTCGGAGACCGTACCGGCCCGAACTCGACGTGGACTTGGTGAGGCTAGTGGGCGTCTTGGGGAACATGGTAGCAAAGGAAGAGTCCGCAAGGTTGACATTTGAACTGGTAGCAAGCGACGGATAAAGAAGTTCAATCCTCGCTATGATTGGCCTAACGATTTCGTTGTTCCTGCCGACTGTTTTACCAAATGTGATGACATCACCATCATGCAGCATGACAGGCGTCTCCGTTGCTATCATCGTCGAGGAAAGCTCTCGAGGCTTGCGAATGTGTGTACCGTGGTGGGAAGAAGTATCAGTGATGTAAAGCTGTAGAGCAGTCAATGATACATGTGCATGAGGTGTTAGATAGGGTGTTCTACGCACCGAACCAGAATCAGAGAAAGTGAATTTGGCATGAGTCCTGCTGACGACCGGGCACCGGAACATGGCCTTTGAAGGATCGTTCAGATGCTTACTCCCGTCCTGGCTGGGTGGCCTGCGACCGACTAATACGGTGTTGGTGTTCGCCTTTCGAAACATCATCTGATAACCTGGTTCATTGCCAGATTTTTCCACATGCAAGACGAAGCCTAGAACGAAATACATAGAGATTCAGCACTGAATCTTAGTCGAATGTACAGAAGGTCGCACCAGACATTGACACCCCAGGTCGAGGCCGTGGGGCGGGCTTGACGCCCAAACACTGGATCTCATCTTCAGCCATCCTTACTTGAGACTTGAAGGCGAGTATAAGAAACTATAAGAAAGACTTTAGCGATGCTATTGCGATGGATGAGTGGATCGAGTGAAAGGTAGGAGGCAGGGTTGCGGGTCCGACTGCCCTTTATCACAAGCAGTTGCCTATTTCGGAGTCAGAGTCGGAGTTTCAATTTCCACTGGTGAGTCATCATGGACAGCCTCTGCAGGGACTCGGAATCCGAACGTTCAACTTGAACAACGGAAAGTCAAAAAAATTGGCCACGACCAGACATAAGTGACCTGACCAGCAGATACATGTAAGCCTTATATGTTACAAGCGATCAGCAGCTTGGTACTCAACGGTTCTCGTCTTTCTAGGGGCTAATTTGCAATCGTCCAGGAGCCTTATCTCTCTCAAGTCCCGATTCTAAACAGAATACCGCTGCTGCAATAATTATGGTGTAGAAAGGCGTTAATACTTGATTCGTGGCTGAATGTGGATTCCGGTCAAGGTCTCGATAAAGTTGAAGCAACCCGCTAACATACAATCGTACGGTGATAGAGCGCTTCATAGAAATAAATGCATTTCAATAACTAACATATATCATCCACTGAGAGCAGCTCACCTCTTGATGCTATCTGCAACACATAGCAGAAAAGTATCCATCAATATAAGGGTCAACTCATCCCTATAGAGCAACTCAAGCAACGCTTAAACTCCAAGGGGGCTGGATGAGCGCCGTGATCTCCACCTCCTTAATGTCGGTGTAGCAGAATAACCAGCGCTATTATCTTTACGAAATGCCGCGCGCTTTATTCTTCTTGACTTTCTCAGCTCAGCAATGAGCAAGCCTCGTTGAATAGCACATCAAACATCTGATTCTTCAGGCTTGTCACGGCGACAGAAGCAGGCGAAAAGTTCGAAGTTGAATGATGACCGGTCTGCAAGTTTGTGCGGACGTGAACATTAGCGCATGTAACAAATGTTGTTTCCCAAATGGCGGAACTCACACAAACTTGGAAAACGGCATCACCGGATTAAATACATCGACGGTAGGAAACCTAGACACAAACAAACCCTACTAGTGATCTGTTACGAGCCCCGTTTGTTCTCATGACTGGAGCGACCATGCACGACCGCGAGCCTCGACCCCGGGCCTCTTCGAATGCCCGAGTGTAGGAAAAACTCCTATGTTACACCTGTATGATAACGAACATGGTTCCTGGTACAGTTTTACGCGATATAGTCTGGCATGGTCGACGAGAGCGTTCCAAGCAGTGTCGATAAGCACTCACGGATTCACTAGATCAAAAGGCGACGTACCATAGCCATTTGACTCTATGACTGAGCATTTCGAGTGAGATTAAAGTTTGGGAACCCTATAATTCCACTAGAGCTTTCTAATCTCTGCTTTCTTCCAGTAATAGAAGTAAAAGCAAGGCTGGAAAGGAATACATTCCACGTGTCGTTGGGAGGAAAAACTCAACATCAATGGTTGCCTTTTTCGGGTTTCGTATAAATGTCACGTGTGCGCGTTTACTTACATAATCTCTACTTGCGCCACACTGACAATTTTCAAGCTTGTCTCTTACATCCAACATCAGCTCAGAAGAAAACGAAGAAGAAATGACAAACCGCTCTCGCAAATGGCGAGAATGGAGGTTTGCAGGGGCAATGGTCCGACTTTATGTCGGATGGTTTCATCTGAGACATCGTCGACTTCGGCCGAAAACTTCTCTTTAGTTCCGCTCCCGCTATTAGCTCTAGGTCAAGATGATGCCTTCTGAATGAAAGATGGCGCAGCACCTGCACAGTCGTCACGTTCAAAGTGGGTCTGGCCCGCTGAATGCATTGATTTGTTCAACGGGGAGCATGTATTCGCGATGCTTATTAGTATGTAATTCGTTCTTCAAATAAACACTTACGGATAGATACCCTTGGTCATCACAATTCATAATGGATGACGCTGCCCTCTGCGGTACTCGGCTTTGACTGAGCCTGACTGTTATCAGATTACGAATCACAAGGTGTGCCACTTATCTGATAAGATATCCCGGATAATTTCAACCGTCCCCCCTTTGCCGTCTTCCTTAAATACGATCGACCATGGTGACACCGATATTGAAAAACGGCCACCGGTCTATTTTTCGTTATTCTGTCTCTATCAGCATCCAGAATACTACTCGGGATCCACTCGAGGCTCAACTTACTGACGAGGAGTTTTACAATGGCGAGCGAGAAACCTAATGTCGTCGTTATAGGTGGAAGTTATGTTGGTGCGTTGTTTCCATACTGCGCGCAGTAGAACGGGCTTATAATGCGGATAACAGGTGCCAGAACCGTAGATTTGGTTGCACCACGAGTACACAAGACTCATAATGTAGTGTTAATTGAGAAAAACACTCATTATCAGGTATGTTGTGAGATTCTCTATCATGCAAAAATATCTAAAAATAATATCTAGCATATCTTTGCCTTCCCCAGAATGACCGCAGTACCAGGATTCGAGCACAGAGCCTTCGTTCCATTCACATCTACGTTTTTCAGGCAAGCTGATGACGGTGTCCCGCCCGATAGCTCGCCTCTTCCTTCGGCGTCTACCCGAATAGTTCAAGGAACAGCTACTTCGATTCTCCCCGATAAAGTACTCTTAGAAAGCGGAGATTCAATACCTTATGAATATCTCATTCTCGCGACCGGTGCAGGTCAGCCTGGACCTCTCGTTTCGATGACGAAGAAATGGGGCATCGAGATTGCGAGGCACCATCAGGCGAACGTTAAGAAGGCGAAGCATATTGTGATCGTTGGTGGTGGCGCATATGGTGTTCGTGAGTGTACTCATTTACTTGTGAGCTACAAATGAGTCTTATACCGCCCTTGCAGAGGTTGCCACGGACATTAAGACGTACGAGCCGACACAAGACAAACACGTTACACTTATTCACTCTCGAAATCATCTCCTGAACCGCTTCCACGAGGGTCTTCACGAAATAGTCATGAATAAGTGCAGGGAATTGGGCATTGACGTTGTTCTCGGAAACCGCGTTGTATTCCCTGAAGGCGGATTCCCTCGTGAAACCACAGATGAGCCATTCGACGTACAGCTAAGCGGAGGAAGCAGCGTTAAAGCTGATCTAGTGGTACGTCTGCCCGTCTCAGACTCCATTTCATCACGCGCTGACTGATCTTTTCAAAAATCCAGCTCCTCTGTTCTGGACCCGTACCTCTCTCTACACCTCTCGCGACCCTCTCTCCCTCCGCCATCGACCCGATCACGAAATACGTCCGAGTGAAACCAACTCTGCAGATATCACCTTCATCTCCTGACGCGCCGGAATACCCCAACGTTTTCGCAGTCGGTGACGTGGCGGACACTGGCGCTCACAAAGCTGCTCGGCCGGGGTACTTCCAAGCTGAAGTGATCGCACGCAACATTGAAAAACTCATCAAAGCGAAAGCTACGGATGCTACACCTGAAGATAGAGTGGCTCAGCTGGATGAGTATAAGTTTGATCCACCGGGTATTCATCTCAGCTTGGGTTTGGTGAGTGTTTCTCGATATCGAGCTTGTTTGTCTGGAAGTGATTCATGTTGACCTTTTTTTGTAGAAGGAGGGACTTATCTTCCGGAATCCGAGGTTGGGAGAGACTGAACCGTCAGCGGACTGGGATGAACCTGGAAAGCAGAGTCTGGATGTGAACTGTGCGAGACAGTGGAGGAATCGGGCGTATGGTGTTGAGGATTACTGGTTGTAAAGTAAATTTGCTATCTGGGGTTCCAGATAAGAAGATAAGTAGCATACACTGACGGACTATTTATATACACATTCAACAGACCTATCATTTCGAGTCTTTCAGTGCACTTTCGATGACAACCTAACCATGTTAGCGATGCTACATACTGCTCAGATTTTAGAAGTATGAGTTCATACAGAAGTTTTGACGTGCGCGCTTAGATTCAAAGCCCTGATCTCTTCTCCACCCTCAACAAGCTAGCGCGCGCGCCACCCTTTGCGACGTATTTATTACTGCGACAACCTAGTATTGATACCTCCTATACACTTCTTAGATCTCTAGGGACCGTGATACGTGAGTAAGGCTCGAGTTTCAAGTTGCAGGGCGCTGATATCGATAGCGAAATATTGGCGAAATGCAGTGCACTTATTTTCAGAACATTTATCCAGCTGGCATCTGGCAACGAATAACTTGACTTTAAACCAGCACGATACTACGATTTTCAATTTTACTCACTGCGAGGACGAAAGCCAGACAAGAAATACGCTAAAGATAAGGACAACTTTGGACGACAAGCATGGACAGCTCCGAAATTCGTCTAGCACCAGCTATTGAAGAATTCCTCATCGCTCGTGGTATTTCTACCTCTGAGCTACTCAATACACCTATTGTACGCCCAGCAGAGGTGGACGATTCACTTCCAATCACAGATTATTTTATCTCGTAAGTCCCCCTAACTCATTATACTAATACCCTATAGCTTGACCGCCTCAACCGTCCCACAGTTCCTCCCACAACACCTACCTTCTCGGTCGCCAGCTCCTCGGACACGCCTCAGCCGCCTCTTATACCCACGTCCTAACCCAACATGCCCGTTGCGTCGAAATAGATGCTTGGCCCTCCGATGCTGGTCTCGTCGTCACGCACGGACACACACTCTCGACCTCCACTCCTCTTCAGAGTGTCGCACTCGCCATCGGAGACGCAGTGAACGAAGACTCGTGGCCTGTGCTCGTCTCGCTCGAGTGTCATGTAGGCGTTGAAGAGCAGAAGGAACTTGTTGAGATCCTTAGGGGTGCGTGGGGGGATAAACTTGTCATTGGTAAATTGGATGGGGTGGTAATGATGGATGAGGAGGGAGAGATTGTTAAACCTACACCTAGGGACTTGAAAGGAAGGATTTTGTTGATGGTGGAGTATTATCCTCCTGATGATTTCGATACTGTTGAGGAGGTGGAAGCAAAGGAGCTGGCGGAAGGTGTGCAGCTGTTACAGTTGCAGGAAGARGGAGTGGAAGGACCGGAGGTACCAGGTGAAGATCTGCCTCAAGTTCTYGTTGGTAAAGTGGAGAGAGGCAAGATCTCGGAAGAGCTGGCGAAGTTGGGCTACTACGCTAGGAGTATGAAACCCAAGGAGGGGTGGTTGAATGAGAGTATGTAATTGACTCTATTTATCCTATCCCGCTGACCGATGTTTGCAGCCCTCGTCGACCCCCCACACATTCTTTTAAATCTTTCCGAACCAAGCCTTCTTTCCCTAATCCCCACTCTCCCCACACTCTCCCCTTTAATCTCAAACTCACACAAGCATCTCCGGAGGATCTATCCCGCAGGTACAAGGATCAACTCCTCCAATGTCGACGCATTGAAGTTCTGGAGGACGGGATCACAGATCGTGGCTGTTAATTGGCAGACGTGTGATTGGGGAAGACAGGTCAATGAGGGGTTGTTCTCAGGGACGGATGGGTGGGTGGTGAAGCCGGAAGCGATGAGAAAAGGTGGGGTGCAGAAGGACGACGGGGAAGTGAGGTTGTGTTGCGAGGTTTTCGGTGCTAGTTCACGTAGGTTTTTCCTTTGACTGTCTTCCTACACTCTGCTCAATTTCTCCTCTACGCAGTCCCAGCCAAATCAGGTTCATCCTATAAAGCCTACATAGAGGCTGAACTGCACCATGAGATTGAGGAGGAGTGTAAGACATGGAAGTCTCCTGTGTTACCTACATCTCCCGCCTCATCCCCAGATGCTCCCACCGCTGCGGTTGCAGACCTGCTCTTCCCCCCTACTTCCTCAAGTGGTGGGTCCTACATTGAAGAAGGCAACTGTGAATTCTATCCGAAATTTGACTGGACCTTCCCTGCCGACCCACTTGCTTTCCTCAGATTCGTAGTGAAGAAGTCAGAGCTGGGAGAGGACGAGGAGGTTGCGTGGGCCTGTTTGAGGGTGAACAGTATCGATGTTGAATATGCAGCTGGGGCTCACAGTGTATGGAGACTTGTCAGACTACAAGGGATGGATGGGGATGAGTGTGGTGCAACTGTGTTTTTGAGGGTTGGGATTGAGAGGGGAGGAGTGCGGTAACATTTGGTGTAAATCAGGCCTTGAAGACTGGGCCTGATGGGTTGAGATGTACATGAGGTTCAAAGAGGAGCTGCTCTCATTAATAGTGGTCTCTTGAATGTTCATGGAGGTAATGATATTTTATCTGTATATATGTACATGTGTTCAATCAACTACAATGATATACCTGACCTAAATATCAGCTTGCACCTACATTGCATTACAGATAGTTAGCTTCCAAATTGCTGCTACTACATACTACATGGTATTCATTTGAATTCAATCATATCCAAAACTCAGAATCAATAGTACAGATGATTACTACTTGTACTAGGAGAAGCAAGGATGCATTGAGTGATATCACTTCTCAGCATCAGTCCAGCACTTTATCCAATCTTCACCATGAACAAATTTTTCCAGTGAAATGCAAGTTTTCTGCCTGGAGATGACTACATTCTGATCCTGGGCTAGGGAATAATAGAGCCCAAAACGGTTGTTAGGTGGCAACCAGAAGAGAAGATTTCCAGCTGTGTCAGTGACCCAGCCTTGTGCATTAGGATGTCCGAAATCTTGAAGAAAAGAAAGAGATTTCATGCCCTGTAAGTTCCAAACTCTGATTGTCTTGTCTAGTGACCCAGACACAATCTTCTGTCCATTGGGAGAGAATGCTGCAGATCTCACATCATTTTCATGGCCCTTCAATGGCTGGAGGATCTCCTTGCCTGTGGCTGCATCCCACACTCTGATGGTSTTGTCATMTGACCCAGACACAATCTTCTCCCCATCAGGAGAGAATGCCACTGAAGTCACCCMATGTTCATGGCCCTYCAATGGCTGGAGGAKCTCCTTGCCTGTRGCTGCATCCCACACTCTGATGGTCTTGTCATATGACCCAGACACAATCTTCTCCCCATCAGGAGAGAATGCCACTGAAGTCACCCCATGTTCATGGCCCTTCAATGGCTGGAGGATCTCCTTGCCTGTGGCTGCATCCCACACTCTGATGGTCTTGTCATATGACCCAGACACAATCTTCTCCCCATCAGGAGAGAATGCCACTGAATTCACCACAYGTTCATGGCCCTTCAATGGCTGGAGGATCTCCTTACCTGTGGCTGTATCCCACACTCTGATGGTGTTGTCCCAGGACCCAGACACAATCTTCTCCCCATTAGAAGAGAATGCTACTGATGTCACATGATTTTTATGTCCTTGGAAAACATGAATTACTGCTGGCCAGAACCTATTTCTGCCTTCAACCATAATGATGCTATTGCCATATTGCTTCTCATAGCATCTCAATACCAATGATTCATCAGGTGCACATCCCAGTGCTGACAAATATATATGAGGTGCACTATGTGATATTGGCATTGCAAATCTGGTGACAAAGAGAACCCCATCCCTGCAAAAATGCACAATTCTTTGGCTTGACTCCTATGTCATCATTGTTACTTAGCAGTGTACTCTACAGATTAGAATTTTCCTCACCTGATATATTCTCATAATCTCCTCCAAAATCCCTTTTGCCAAATGCATTCTTCCAGAAACACTCAGTACCTCTAGCCAAAAGAGAAATTGGTGCTCAAAAAACCACATGATCTCTTGCTGTATCTTCTCTTTATTCCATTCCTCACTTGTCTGTGACAAATGAAATACCCATGAAGAACATGCATACACCAAATGGTGGTGAACTTTATGTAATCCTCCATTCTGCTTTGAATTTGACTTGTGGGATGTAGATGAGTTTCCCACATTGAACTTTAATTCATCCTTCATAATTTTCAAGCATTGACAAGCTATTTGCAGATGGCTCTTTGCACCATTGATATGCCATGCCTTTCCACCACTTGCATTCTCATCCAATAGATAGTCTCCAAATGATGGGTGCAAGACTCTGACAGGTTCATATTCCAAAACAGATCTGAAGTCCTTTATTGTCTCAGGTATTGAAGGGCTATCAGATCTGAGGAATTTCTGGATTGAATCAACTGTGAAGAGCTCCTGCCCTAAAAGAACTAGTCCCATTATATCAGGAAAATCTCTCTGGAGAAGGCCATCTTCCCATTTGGATCCACCAGATTGCTCAAGCGCAAGTGAGTACATTTCATACAGACCAAGGTATGGTTTCTTGCTTCCCTTGTGACCTGTGATCATTCTGAGATTCTTGTTTATATCACCCTTGATAATGAATCTGATCAACATAGAGCACCAGATAAACAGATTTTGAGACTGGTTAGCAAGTGTATCAATTATCTTTGACCCTGGCCAGTCCTTGTCCAGCTGGAAGCAGATGTTGTCAGGATCTTCCCTAATTTCTTGAAAATTCTGCTTCAAATATGAAGTAATATCCTGGGGATCAACCAGCCTAGACAGATCAGGGATATGAATGTGCTCTTTATCTTTCAGTCGTGACATAATGCCACTTTCTGGTCTGCTAGTGATGAGAATTCGGATAAATGAAGGCAAGTTGGAATCTCCTAGAATCTTTGCAAGCTGTTTTGGTGATTGACACTCATCCAATGCATCCAGGATGATCAGAATGGGTCCTTCTTCTCCCATAGTGGCTTGGATATTGTTTAATGGTTCAACAAGGAGTTCATCAAATTGTCTTTCTGGAGTCTTTCCAAGAATAGAAGATGCATTCTTCTCAAGCATTGGAATGATCTCCTCCTGGAAATGTGGGCTAAAGCAGGCCAAATAATACACAAGAGTATGAACAATATCCTCCAGGCTGCTCTTCTTATTGCGCTCAAAGATCAGATAGAGTGCAATCTGGCAATTCTTGGACAAGATCTGATTTATGGTATTTGCAAGGGTGCTCTTTCCAAACCCAGCTTGAGCAGCAAGCAAGAGAATATTCTCTGGAGATTCAGTGAACCATTGCTGAATGTACTGCAAAATTCTGAGCCGGGTGCCAGAAAGACATTCCTTGTGAAGTGATCTTGCTTCTAGTGGCTTGAGTTCTCCTCTTAGATCTATGGAGCCATTAATGTCATCACTAATACACAACATATTGATGTCACTTACAGATCTTATCAACTTGACTAGATACTCTGAAAGAGATAACTGCTACTTGTACAGTAATGCCATTCTGAATCTTGTCTTTAAGCTCTTGAAATATATTGATGAATTTTTGGATGATCTCATCCCCAGAGAATGTCTGTCTAAGCAGTCTCTCTAAATAATATCATCAACATTCCAGGGTGTCAAGAGACTGCAGAGAGAGTACATACTTGTAAAGCCATGCTTGCAGTACTCCCTGACAAAGATCATACATTCCAGAGTTTGTGCAAAAAATGTTGTTATATCATTCTCTGATTTCTTGATCTTCATCTTATCTGGGGTTGCCTTCAGAAGAGTATCTATACACTGGAAGGAGTCCTCAATAGTAGCAACTAGGTCTACTATCTTCTGATCTCTCTTCACTTGAGCAGATATAGCCTATATGCAATACTTTCAGCTATGTGATTGAAATCTCCCAAGTTGACAAAAACTCACTTTAGGCACTAAAGAAGCTACATTCCATGCAAGGTTGATATAGGGATGAAACTAAGTCCAATGATTAAGGATTTTATATCTGCTATACTAAAGCAGTGGATACTCACAGCAGCAGCTTTATCAGCTATCTCCATAAACACCTCCAGCTTTCCCACAATTGCAATCACAGACTGTCCAAGTTCTACCCACTCAGAATCACTACTAGCTTGCAGAACAGCACCACCTGTATCTGCAAGTGAGGACACACCCTGAGAATGAGCTACTCTAGCAACATCAGCTTGACCACTGCTGATTGCTTCAGCTGCAGCTTTCTGTTGGGATGTCTTAGTAAGACTGATATGAAGAGAGCCTGTCAGTGAATCTTTCTTTGGATGCTTGAGATCCAGAGTAACATCTCCAGAAGCTCCTGTAATTAAGAATTCAGTACTATATGTGTCTATCTGCAAGGCAAGAGACTCACCAGACTCTTCAAAAGCTCTCTTGATAATATCAGAGAAGGAGATTGATACAGTGCCAATCTCTTTGTTTGGACAGACAGCATGCTTAATAGTAAGGTTGAATATAGCAGTTGTCATATTGACACTTGAGTCCATGAAAGTACTAGAGAAAGTAACAATATATTAGACATGATTATTCACTTGGAACTGATCTTGACACACTGATCAATTCCATGATTCCAGACTGGTTTTTCTGTTTTGGCAGTTGGAGTATTGAATGATTTGATATCATCACCAACTTTGACCTCTGCTGTGACAAAGGTCTTGGTATTCTTTCGGACCCTTCCACGGCTCAAATGTGCTTCACAAACTGCACAGAGCATCAGCTTCAAATGATGAGGGTATACACATGTGAGACTCCATACTTTGCAACTTGTAGACAGACATGCTGTTGTAAAGTTAAGGCTAGTAAATGCTCAGAATGCTTCCTTCAGTAGGCTCGAAGATGAGTGTAGGAGGCAAGGAAAGAAAGGGAATGATGGAAGCAGATGCCAGAACATGAGGAGCACACGAGGAATTCTTAGTATAGCATACATCATGTGAGACAGTATGCTTCTTAGACATGCCACAACCAATAGCAAAATCAGATCAATCAGTACCCATCGGAATACATTGATGTTGTTCTCGGAAACCGGGTTGTGTTCCCTGAAGACGGATTCCCTCAGGCTTGTGAACTTTTCAACATAAACAGAGGAAGCAGTGCCAAAAGCTGATCGATGTAGTTGTATATACGTCCATCTCCCCGCTGTCTGACTCCATCACTTCATCGCTCGCTGACTGATCTTTTGAAAAATCCAGTTTCTCTGTTCTGAACCCATACCTCTCTCTACACCTCTCTACCTCCGCCATCCACCCGCTCACGACTCGGAAATACATCCGAGTGAAACCAACTCTACAGATATCTCCAAGGTCCTCGACGCCCCGGAATACTCCAACGTCCTCGTAGTAGGCGATGTGGTAGACACTGGCCATGGCCGTCTCAAGGCTGCCTGGCCGGCATACTTCCGATCGCACGCAACATCGAAACAGGGCTGTGGATGCTTCACCTGAGGGAAGAGGGCTTAGCTGGAATACTATTCGGTCACATCAATCTGAGATCTTTTCACCCTAGTGTATTCCATGCAAGTAAATCTTTTCTTAAACTACTGCATGGCGGATGGAATATGTCGTGTTGTCCCTGTATCCTCGTATCTATTGCAGGCCCTTACATCTGCTTGCAATCTTTGTCGACCTCATTATCGTCCAACATTTGACTGAGTACACCTACTTGGGCAGGAGTAGACCCTATGCGTCTCAGCGGGTTACTTCTGTCGCAAAGATTTTACCGCAATCGCCAAAGCATTGGATACTTTTGAGGCAATACTCCCGCATGCTAACCCCCAGCTTGACACCACGCTTTGCTCGCCTGTTTCCTAATCCCGTTGATTGAGCAAACCCTGATGCGCCCACGTTGAAGGGTCTTGAATTCACCGAAAGACTTCGGTTTAAGGAGAATGTCCGTATTCCTCTCTGACTCATCCTCGTCAAGTTCTGTGAAAATTATAACCAAGAGGCGCTGCGTGCCGAACAGGGTTTTGTACCGCGGCGATACTTTTGTGACAAGATCTATGAAGGAGTCACCATGGCCACCATAGCACATATCAACGGACGTGATGCGTACATTACTTCGGAGCGCGCGCGATACCAGAAGGTGTCTGTCATGAGGCTCGAGAGGTGTGGAACAGGCAATTTCGATCTTCCATGGCGCTGGCATTGTTCTTGGCAATTTGCGTCGACCCAGAAGGACGTTGAGGCTGCTAATACGACCCAGGAGGGCCTAGGGACGGGTGCATTGAACGACAAAGGCTTCCGTGTAACTTTAATTGATTTTGACTGGGCTGGGATCGAGGGGCAGGAACGATACCCTGTGTTTCTGAACGAGATCGAATGGGCAGATTGAGTAGGGCCTGGCAGAGTATGAGAAAGAGTATAATCTGGATAAGCTGCAAAAGCTGAGTTCACGGCAGAGCTAGTACGTAGCCGGACTTAGACAGGTTCTCGAATCTCGAGGGATGAGACATAGCTTGAAGATAATTCTTAGCACAATTAACGAAAAATTTTCGGAAACAAAATACTTTACAAGATATCCAAGATATTCACCACCTAAATGCTACTTCCTAAGCCCATTCTTCTTCTCCCACTCCGCCACAACATCTACGGCCTCGAGTATCGTCTTCTCCCAAGGCACATACTCACTCATCCCCAGCACCTCCTTCGCAAACGACGTGTCTAACGGCGCACTAGTCTGTATCGGAGGTGCAACATCCTCCCTCGGCAACCTCCCAGCCATCTCGGGCCTCTCCCTCCTTACGAGTGCCGCAACCTCCTTCCATGTATACGTCCCATACGCCACGATGAACCGCTTGTCACGCCCTGGGACAGCAGGCGCAGAGAGTGCTGCAACATGAGCGCGAGCAATGTCGCGTACGTCTACCATGTGACCTACGATGATATTGGGATAGGCATCAGGGCCGGCGGTGAGTACGCGATAGAGCATGGCGTTGGTCCCCATGCTGCCCATAGCGTCGGTAAGAGGGTAGTGGGGTACAAGTGGGCCGTACACTGCAGGAGGAAGAACTAAAAGATTTACGATTGTTAGTCGAATTATAAGGATATACAACTTGGACTACTCACTGACTGTAAAGTCCACATCCGGATGCTCACGCGAAATTTCCCAAATCTTCTTATCAGCCAAGGTCTTGGCTTCTTTATAGACAATCATCGGTTCCTGCTTAGGATCGATGGTCTCGAGTGTTACAGAGCCGAAATTTTCTCCAGTAAAAGTTTCTGTCCCGAAAGCCTCTTTGAAAGCTACGTAGGAATGAGATATCAGTCGTAGCCACGTCAGAGTTTCTTGAACAAGCTTACTATCAAAAAGGCTGGCAAAGGTGCCCGTAATGACTATCTTTCGTACACCTGACTCAATCGCCTGCTGAACGATTTGTAGCGTTCCCTTATATGCACCCTACATCGTATGGATTCGGACGATTCACAAAATGAACATGAAACAAGGAAACACCGAGACAAGCGTACATTGTAAACATCCTCCCCAGAAGCACCCTTACTGAACAGCGGGCTAGCGACATGAACAACCGCCCCGACACCCTTCAAGGCATTCGTATAATCCGACGTCAGAGTAGGAATCTCTACGATTTCCATTTGCTCTGACGAAGCATCAGGGAAAATTGCTCGAAGTCTCGAAGCTTCGCGAGCAGTTGCACGAACACAGTAGCCTTGCTCTAACAGTTGGGATACTACATGCGAGCCGATGAAACCAGTTCCACCGGTGACCTTATATGCAATGGAAATTAGAAATAGGAAGGCCTGAAGACGGTTTATACTCACCAACACTAAGGGCTTGGACATCACAATTAATGTATGAACTTGTAACTTGGGTAGTAAATCGACTTGTTCCTGCGTTTATAAATCGTTGCTCAAGCTATACTTAGACTTGCAACCCACTTGCAAGCCGATTCATTGCAGGATATGACAAGATCTGGTCGGAAAAATGTGTTGAAAGTCATTACTGAACAGTCACAAAATTCAAGAGATCCAAGTCAGCCCACGAACAGTACTGAGACAGGCGATTCCTACCTGTACGGATTGAGGAAAGCTTGACGCATTGACAACCTGCTGCTTATACTGGGCCTTCCCATACCGATTCATTCAATACAGAAGCTAAACAGCGAAAACATCGCAAGTAAGCGTTTTACAGTCACAAAGTTTAGAATTCAGCCGCCAACCGGGTATGACGATACTCCATCAGGGTGAGTTCATCAGCTGTTGATAGTGGCACGGCAGCGATAACACCAGTAACGGGAGCAGAAAGAGACGACTTGGAATCGCAGCTGAGGTGGAGGACGCTATCTCTACTTGTTCGTTGGCGAGATCGGACTATACTGGTGAGCATCTGGGGTTGATCCTGAGCTGGTTGTCCTAAGCACATTCCAAAAACGAAGAAAAAAAAGAGACATACCACGAAATCACTACAGCCCGTCGGTACGAAAAACTGTCGGAGCAGCTATATTTCGCCGAATTTCACCGAGGGAATGCTTCCTTTGGAATGACAGAGCATCCATGACCTAAGTAGAATCAGATGAGAAAGTCTGCCCGCATTCCAAGCAATCCAATCAATTAAGCCCCACCTTTTGTAGATTTGTTGGAGTTGAAATAGGGTACACTATCAGCGAAAGAAGAGAGAAAGGGTGACGCGTTTTGGAGAGAGGAAGGAGGTTCTGGCTCCTGGACAGTGGACAGTAGCCGAAAACTCCCACGGCGATTCACTCTCAATCTGTCCACGAAGACCGCGAAGAATCTCTCAAGACCTGTTCAAGGCCAAGGCTGCGCGTATTCATACATGTGAAGATAGATTAAAAGCCTTCGCAATCGGTATACCAGAAATTTGATTCCAGTGGCAAGAATTTAGTTAATCCAGGACCAGCTTGTAATTCAGTCGAGCTGCGCGTCTTGAGCATCGTAGTCGCCATTTACTTTACCTTCGCGGTTCGAAGACAAGTCTGCATCCTGTGGTGTCAACTTTGGGCTCCTTTGTACTGCGCTCGAGGCTTCCAATTAGTAACTAGCTGACTTCACACTTCGGCGCTTTATCTCGCTCGCGCGCGCCTCAAGGACTCTGCCAAGCCCGGTATGAATCTGCACGAATGTCAGGGCCGCAGGAGGAGCACAGTGCTAGGCTCCGACTTCATTCCATCCTCATCAAGCTCCGATTTTCAGCTCCACAAATACAGGACCCTGATACGGCTCTAGGTTTCAAATCTTTCCGTACCGGTACCAGGAGCTCATACAAGTAAGCAGCAGTCACAGTGTTGATCGTATATGCATCTCATGCCATCTTCTTTCATACAGTCATCTTCCTATGAGGTCGTCCATCCACCTATCGCACGACTCAGGCTTCACTCGGGCTTCCTCGGCTGCAAAGTGCGAGTTTCAAGTAGTCTCCCGACAATAGTGCAAACGCATCAGAGACTCGAGAATACTCCGGTGGAGTCTTGGCGGATCGCTTCAAGATCGAAGAGGCAGAAGCAATGACCGGCGCTGTGATGTTCATCCGACCTGTGCTCGTTCAATATCCAGTTGCAGAGTATATAAAGCCCCCAATGTCTACTCAAGTCTCAAGCCTCAAACAAGCCACTCAACAGTATCACAACCTCACAGAAAGTAAGTGAGATTCATAATCGCCAATTATCTTGCTCAAATTTTCTATTTAGCCATCTCAAGATGCAGTTCAAGCTTTCTGTCGCTGTTAAAAGCATCCTTCTCGCCGTTGTTGTGCTCTCCAGCAATGTGAAAGCTCAACCATCTCCATACTGCAACAGTCACACCGACTGTTCAGGAGGACAGGCTTGTTGCTCAACAGTACGTGCTTCTTCTTGTGTGTGGCGCTTTTATTTAAACTCATGCTCTTGAATCTTCGTTCCACGTTGCTACAGGGTGTCAATCGTTTCTGTATTCCCGGCAATGAATGTATCAATGTTGGAAGCCATGGTATTGCTGGAGTTGTATGTTTCGTTGCTTCCTTCATTTGTTGATGGCATTCCTGATCCTACTTCTGTATAGGGTGACTGCTTTGATGCGAACCAGGTTTTCGGACGATGCGATATCTAGAGGCTGTTTCGGAGTGTTTGATAGTGCTATACAGTATGCTCAGGGTACTCAGCAGTACTTATTTTACTTCTATACAATTGCTACATCGAGATCAATATATTTCACTTAGGATTGAAAAACCCTATGTAGGCAGTTTTTTCGGAGAGGAGAAATACCGGTGCAACTGTGACGATAGCCAATAGTAGATGCCAATGAGAGAATTCTTGCGTGAGTACATACTTACTAAAAAAGCTCTATTTTTGAGTTCACCTGCTCCGACTCCGAGCACTCGCGTCGCGGCGTATACGACCAATGGTAAGTAGTGGGAACCACCAATTTCACACTTAGTAATTACAGACTTACAGATATAAGCAGTCCCTTCTTTGCTTCAAGCCAGTGTTTCGAACTACTTTCAACAGCTGAGGACCGAGTCTTATGGAAGAAGCCGTTGTTCAAAGAAGTTCTGAGCCATCAAAGGCCTTTCAGCGCTCATCGCTTCAGATACCATCGGCACGACCGGGTTGGAACTTGGATACATGGCTCTACCTCCCCACCACCGGATCTGCACCATATCCTGTCGTCGTAATGTGTGTGATGCTTCCGAGCTCGTCTATGGGCCTGACTATATTCCAATTCGCAGGGCAAATGGGTTTGGTCTGACTAAAACATTGGGTCTTTGGTCTTACGCTGAAGCGTTCTCTGCGGCCGGATACGCTTGTATTGTGTTTGATTATCGTCGTTGGGGTCTTTCCGGTGCGTTTGTTCATGTAGACTTTCTTGCAATGCGGCATTTATACAAAAGATGTGGTAGATGGTGTTCCTCGAAATTCGCTCTTTATTTCTGAGCAAGTGGGAGACTATAGGACTGTAGTCAGCTTCGCTAAGAAAGACCCTACCTTTGACTCGGATCGTATAATTATTTGGGGATTCAGCTTCTCAGGTTCGTCACGTCGACATGTGTGTGTCCATGTTCGGTCTCGGAACTCACTTCATATTCGTGATAATTCTAGGAGGGCACATATTGACACTCTCAGCAGAGGCAAGAATTCTCAACAATCAGTCATTTCTCTCATTCACCTCTCATCATTAGTTCGGCCATAACATCAAAGCTGCGATTGCTCAAAGCCCCTACCTCGGACGACCGATCCCTTTTTTCTTTCGAATAACCTACTTCAAGATGTGGTTCTTCGCCCTGCTCGACCTTGCTAAACAAGCCCTCGGGCTCTCACCAGTCTATATACCCATCACTGCACGTCCTGGAGAAGTAGGTAGCATTACTCACTCCAGTGCTTTACCAGGCTTCTATTCATTAGTGCGAGATCCTAAGTGAGTGATACTAGCTCAAGAATTGTCTTACACTTTCAAACAATTATACAGGGACTTCGTGAACAAGGTCTCTGCGTCCAGCTTCTTACGAGTACCAACTTACCAACCTATTCGAACGATACATCTCATCAAATGCCCTATATTGTTCGTCGCGCCCAAGGATGATGCGCTTAGGCCAGCGCAAGCTACCATCGATGCTGCTGCTCTGGTTCCAACGTCAGAGGTCCTCCATCTTTCTGGAGGTATGCACACTCTGTTTCTTTGTTGAGTTCTTGGAATATTTATGGTTGTGTTAGGGCACTTTGACATGTTCTCTGGCGGGATTGATTTTGAACGATCTGTAGAGTCTCAGGTGGAATTTCTTCGAAAGTATGTACCTGTTAAGTAGTGTTGTACATTGAATGAGAATGATGAAACATGATGATATCTGCTAAATAAGCTCTATATGAACTATTTGAGCGATCGCGCGACAGGCGAGACAAAAAAAAACTTGCGTGAAGTTTTCCTCATAGCCCACCGCGAGGGTCGAACTCGCAGCCTTCAGATGCCTCCACCAATCGTAAAAGTCTGACGCTCTATCCGATTGAGCTAGGCGGGCAATGGCTACACTCTTTCTTGATTCAATGAATCCTCTTCGTTCCAGATGCAATATTCTCGACGTCCGAGTCTGCTCCCAGGTCTACCTTTCTTGTACTTGAAATGTTCGTTCCAAAGTCATTATCGGGAAGAAATGCTCAAGCGCTTGCTCATTCGATAAGCCACTAGCACGATCACCTACCGAAAGGCAAATACTGAACTCCAGCGAGTTTTTGGTCAGTCAAAAGCCCAACAAAAGCCGACATACATATATCAGGTGATGGAAAGCTAACGCTTTATATCCAACAGGGAACGTTCAAACTGTACGGCTCTCTCTCTGTATCTTTGATGATGCTGAATACAACCGACATTTCACTCATTGCTATAGGTACACTCATACTTGGATGGAAACTCCTTGCGCCTCCGCGTACCCGCTCTCCGAAGTTACCTCCTGGACCGAAGGGATATCCTCTTATCGGTAATCTGCTTGATATCCCAACTTCGTTTGAATGGTTGGTGTGGGCTAAATGGGGTGAGAAATGGGGTAAGGACCGTACAACTTGTAAAAGTGTTTCTTGGTTTAATTATCTTTCTTCTCAAGGTGACCTGATATGCATGTCGGTATTCGGCACAACGATTGTCGTTATCAATTCATACACCAGGGCGGCTGAAATGCTGGACAGAAAGAGTAATATTTACTCAGAGAGACCATACGTACCGATGCCGATGGAGGTCATGGAGATGAAAGTAAGTCCTCCGCTCGTCTCTTCAAGTTCAGATTGCTTTTCAATATGTGGCTAGCTCGATGACTGACAATTACGTTGGTTTGCACTGTCCACTAGGACTCTCTAGGTTTCCTTCCGTACGATAAGCGCTTCAAGTCTTCCCGCCGTCTATTTCACCAGGAGCTCGGGACCAACTCTGCGATTCGGGTTTTCTTCCCACAGGAAGAACAATTAAGCAGACGATTTTTGAAGCGCATGCTGAAGGATCCAGAGAACTTTATGGATCATTGCTTTCAGTAAGTGGTATCTGCATTCATTTCTCCTCTGTGATTTTAACCCTCGTTACGGCTATACGATATAGACATGCAGGGGCCATTATCCTCCGTGTAGCGTACGGATACGAGGTAGAGGAATCGGGAGCAAACGATCCATTTGTCAACATCGCTAACACCGCTATGGACAACTTCAACAAAGCCATGACTCCAGGCGCGTTCCTCGTCAATCAGATGCCGATTCTACTCAAGGTGCCTGAGTGGTTTCCTGGTGCTAGCTGGAAGAGGCTGGGAAAGGCATGGGCGAAGGATTACTGGACGATGGTAGACGCTCCGTTTGAGTACGTGAAGAAGCAACTGGTGAGTAAGACTGTCGCTAAGAGAGAAAACCATTTTCTGACCATGCTTTGGATTTTCTAGGAAGAGGGCACTGCAGAGAATTCGTTTACCGCCAAGTGGCTTAAGCAAGGTATCTCTGCCCAAGAAGAGCTGGATCTAAAATTTACTTCGAGCTCCATGTTCGGTGGTGAGTAATTTAATTATGCGGTTCTGAGATCAAGAATTAACATAGCGTCAACGTTTAGCTGGAGCAGAGACGGTAAATTATCTCGCCTCCATAATCATACTCTGAATGTCTACAACGAGTTTCCTCAGACTGCTGTGACGCTTCATGTCTTCTATTTCGTCATGTGCATGTATCCCGAAATTCAGAAAAAAGCCCAAGCAGAGCTGGACACCGTCGTAGGAAGAGACAGGCTGCCTACGTTCGATGACAGGCCTCATCTACCTTATCTTGAAGCGATCTGTAAAGAGGTAATGAGATACCATGCTGCAGTACCCAATGGTAAGTGTTACACTAGTGTGAGTACTTTTTTCGGTTATGTGTTCTGACATATCTCTGGAATAGTCCCTCACTGCACGGCTTCCGGTGACATCCATGATGGAATGCTGATTCCAAAAGGCGCTATCGTTTTTGTTAACATCTGGTATGTTCATTTTGTACCTTTTCGCTTGACGGTTGTACTCAAAGAATTTTTTTTAGGAATATGACACAGGATCCAAACACATACAAGAACCCTCAGGAGTTCAATCCAGAAAGATTTCTTGGTGATAAACCTGAACAGGATCCTAGAGATATCGTCTTTGGGTTTGGAAGAAGGTCAGCCTATCATGTTTTAGATTTATAGAGTCAAGACTCATTCGTTATGCTTCATTGATACCTTCTTTCTACCTTTTTAGAATTTGCCCTGGTGAGCATCCGGTATCGCTGTCACCGAGCCTTTGGAAGAGACACCTTTTGTTTCGTCCTCTGCCTTTCTTCCAACCTTAATCTGTTTCTGTACAGGTCGTCTTCTTGGCGACGCATCTATATATATCACTCTTGCCATGTCTCTAGCAGCCTTCAACATTGCACCTCTTGAAGATGAGCAACCTCTAACTTTAAACAATAAACCCGGCCTTGTCAGGTAAGGTTCTAACTGTGATTGCTTTGAACGCATACCTCACTGGTTTTTTCCACCTTCACCAGTCGCTTGCATCCATTCCGATGCAAAATTACCCCGCGTATGGACGTGAACAAGCTGACCGCGTTGATTAGATAGAAGGTAACACAATCAAGTTTTCTCGCTTGTGTATTTAGTATGGTGAAGCTAGGTGCTTAGGCGAATTAGGTGCTTGAGTTAGACGCTTGAGTAGCGCTCGTGGTACTAAGCGCCCGCTTTGTCACTCAAATTTGCTCCTTCCTTCTCTGCTTGCTTTGAAATTCTAATGAGATGTATTCTACCTTTCGTTACTAGCTCATTGTAACTCCCAAAATGCTATGAAATAAAGCCTTTTTTCCCCTGAAAAGCTGGCGTCACAGGCACTCGGAGAAGATATGATCCGTGGATTTCTTTTATTATGCGACAAAGTAACATAGGTACACTACCAGTACAGTATAGAGGCCGGCGGTATGACTCGCTGTAAAGCTGCAAACGAGGTGGATGACTCGAGCCTTAATGCAGTTCTGGCGAGTCCTGGAAGCTTTGAAGGCTAATGGTCTGCCCAATGCCATGACCATCACAGAGCAAGTAGTACAGGGCCAGCACTACTGATATATCTACCTATCAAGGCAATTCTCAAGGAACAGGTCGGGGAAGAGCCTTGTAGTGATAGCTCCAAGTCAAGCGACCAGTGTCGATTCGTAACCCTTCCCCTTGCGCAGGATACCGAGTGTCGAAGTGGATCGTAGGCCCTGAGCGAAGACTTATACTGTCTTGTACACCTCCACGGTACCAGATTTCTTATGTGAATGCTGATGGATTATTTCATCGTCGTATGTTTGAACCGAGCTCGTTATTTTGCTTGTCTTGAATCTACCCTTGCGAACGACTCTAGCCTGTCAACGTTATAATGTTAGAGACAATTGTGCGCCCGGGAACTTGAAGACGGTCCCGTTGCATCTGGGAGGAACACTCACCTCAATGTCCTGCACCGTTTCAGTCTGCGTGTAAATTTGAATGCTTGCAGGCCCGATGCTGTCTAGCTCGACCCCATCTCCCTAAACAAAACCAGACAAGTTTCACTCTTTAATATCGCATTGGCGAGAGGAAAAACGAATTCCTAACCGTTCTTGTATTGCGACCTGACGACGGTACGACAACCCCATTGATAACGCTCGAGCGGAGCATCCCGCTGCTGTATACCTCCCGAATACTGCGACGTGCGTTCAAAGTCCACATCATCGAAATCGCGTATAGCTTGGGTAGGACCATGTTAAAGGAAGTGGATATCATGTTATCGTCTCCATCATAGTAGATTTGAGAGAAGATAAGATTTAGCATCGCACTTTCAAAAATAATAGCCGTTAGTATTCGGCGGAAAGTAAGGTATGATCGATTCACCTACCAGATGGCGGCTGGTGCTGCTGTCTGGAAGGTTAAGCGAATGAGAGCATCACTGATACCAGAGCTGCTGTAGCGCAAGGATCCTGATGTAAGTCATGCAAAACGCTTGGAATGGAAACAATTCACGTACTGCGGGAGGAATTCCCTCTTCGATCTTAGGAGGAAGAACACCGTGACTAGAGCGAGAATGATGTCGCCTGCTAGAAAGTGGCTAGTCAGAATATGACATTGACAACAGTTCAATTGAAAACATAGGACCAACCACAAACGCACGACAAATGGGCAGCAACTGCACATTGAATAGAATCAGAGACTGTTCTGGAAATGAATGATACTCAGAAAAAGCTCACGTACACCACTTGCTAGTAGCTTCGTCTCTCGAGATATAAAACGTCTGCAAGGAACGCATGTGATAGTATCCTATTGAATCATAGGCCCCCAGTAAGAATTGATACATACGACGTACCGCAACGGCTACTGACAGCACTGCGAAAACAAAAATCGCGAGAATCGGCAGTACCACATATATTGTTCCTGAGATGATGTATAGTCGATAGCTGAAGTACATTTGCACGTAAAACCCAATACAAGCGACCTACAGCAACAAATGCGAGGAACCCAAAGTGGGAAGTAATAGCGCAGTCAGTTTAAATAAGTGCAAGCGGGGCAAATACATAGACACACCATGAGAGGATTACCTAACTGCCACCACGCATCATGATTGAGATCGATGGCTCCCTTGATATCATCGAAGTGCACAATATTTTGGATCCACAGTAGTGCACTACATTGCGACCCCAGCACGCGGGGGAGGTACAGTTCCGTACTGTTCGTGAAAGCCAGTCGGCAATGGGATTAACTCACAAGGAATGCACAGACTTCAGGATGGTGATGACAGCTAATAGGAAGACGAGTATCTTCACGGTTCTTTTGTCGTCCGGATACCAGCTGACATAGTGCGCGAACTGTGATACAGGAAAGTACATGCACGGGACCCGAGCGGTTAATCGATGTCAGTTGGTGTCAATTACGCAGTCGAAATTGATTTAATTCGACGTTAGCAGTAGAATACTATAAAGCAGTCGCACGAGATTACTTACCTGACACATGAGGATTCCCTGAAAGAACACTTCTAGGTAAGACCCAATGAGCTATTAGAGACGAAAATCCAGGTACATCTCAGTCAATTCTTAGAAAATGGCAAAGAAAAACCGCACCCAAGGGCCAATGACGAATTCGACCTCATGCTTTTCTTCAGGAGTCATCATTAGAGACGGGGTGGCGACGAGAAGTAGCAAGGGGAGTTGGACAGGTCACCGTTCATTGTATTTTATATGCAAAGAGGAAAGAAACGGCCATCAGTCCTTGTCTTGTCTGACCCCGAATATAACGCAAATCGGGGTTCGAATGAAATGAGTAAATCTCAGAGTAAATAACATCTCAGCCAACCTCCAGGGACTTGACATGATAGCCGGACTCGATATGTCACTTCCATGTGAACGGTTCTAGTGCCAATTTAAGAATGTATGCATATACTTTAGCTGCAATACCAATACAGAGCTACTTATGAAAAGGCATTACTCACCCAGCCCACAAGCTACGAGGTATCGAAGGTGAGGTGAAGATAACTCTAGTCATCATCACTGCCGTCCAGAAAGAAGACCCGATAACATTGTTAATCTTCACAACGCAGATCAGCGGTCGCTACAAAACTTGTTGAATACTTACGTACCATGTCGCACTCAACCGCCGTCACGACGCCCCTCCAAGGATTCGGAGTTCGCACGAACGCGAGGGGCTCAATGACACTAGCACTCCCGGGGATGTCAACGGCACCTATGTCCGACTATCCGAGTCGGCAATGGTGATAAGGGGCGGGAGAAGGTCGGGCTAGATCAAGGCTAGATTCAAAGCTTGAGACCATTCGGGTCAACTCGAAACAGCAACTTCAAGATGCCTAAAATGACTGGGACGAGGATCCAAGCTTGTATCATCGCAAAGGCTTCATATACCTGGCCAGCGACGATCCTTTTCAGTATGTGTTTTTCCCGTCGAGTGAGTACATTGATACCAAGGCTTACCGTCACGTTGTATGTCGACTAGTCCATGAATCCGGGGACGCCGTCCAGCATGTTCCCACTGTCAAAATGAAAGCTGGGCGCTCAAAACAGGCAGCTATCTCTTAGACTCGGAAAAGAAAGCAAGATTTTATCATGGGCATCTGCGTAGCTCACGCGCTGTCAGACTAGGTTCTACCGGAAGGAAAGTAAAAAGGACGAGAAAAGTACTTCTTGAACTCACGAATCAACGGAGCATATGCCACTGGGAACAGGTCCCACCCCAAGGCCCAAGATTCATTCATAGTATTGAGAACATTTACGGTATGCGATGCGAGTATATGACATTTCTTCTAGTGGCGTTTTATCACGAGTAACAGCTTTCCTGTGAGAACTATCAAGAATTTTATCGTTTGGGTCTGTAAGTTTGGAGAGAAAGAATGAACATCCAGACTGAGCGGGAGTCTGACCAGGTCAGAGGTCAGAGGAAGCTTCAAGCCGCACGGCGCCGGGCGCAAGCGGCAAGCTGCGGCAAGGTGCAGAATGGCACGTGCTCGTCACAGATCACGTATCATCACACCGCGTCTCGTCACGTGCCACTGTGACAGCATTCGCTTGCACCGCGACCACAGTAAGAAAAATGGCTCGTGCCACTACGCGCTCCCAAGCAACCTACAAAGCCTCTCAATCCCAACCTTCGCGCACACGAAAGCAGACTCAATCTCAATCTCAGCGTGGTCATCGTGCACGAGTGGTTTCTGATGATGAGGAAGAGGAGGGAGAGGAGGGAGGTCAAGGCGATGACGGCGATGAAGATGCTCAGATGGATGTAGACGAGAGCTTTACTGGGACTCAGGGAGGTGGAGACGCTGTACGTACGCTCGCTAAAAATCGCGGTATTGCTGATGTTGAGATTGCGCGCAGGAAATTAACCGTAAAGCCAATCAGCTTGTTAGACTGGCTTTGTTTAATGAGCATAAGAGGATGCCTTTGCGGCGAGAGGAGATATCGAAGAAAGGTATTGATTAAAGCTTACCCGTTTTCTTTGTGCTTTTTGCGATGTAACATAACTGTGGCTTTTCAGTCTTAGGAAATAACTCGCGTGCCTTCCCACGCGTGTTTGAGCGTGCCCAGGGTATACTAAGGAACACCCTTGGGATGGAACTCGTCGAGCTTCAGTCTCGCGCGTCGCTGGATAAAGAGATGTCTACGACAGGCGCAGACGATGAAGAGCTCGATGAGGCGAAGAAGGCTATTGGGTTGAAGAAGAAAGGCATGCTCCTTCTCTCAATCAAATAGATGAACACACTATCAATTTTCACTTCAATAGCCGTAGCCTCGGGCTCTAAAACCTACATCCTCCGCTCTACACTCGACCCTACTATCATAGAGTTCGCCTCGCTTACGGACGACAGGATCCTCTCTCTCGAACTCAAGGACGCCTATCCCGACTCCGATGACGCAGCTGCGTCCGAAGACGAGGACGACTTGAAGCCAAAATGTTCAGGGAGTATCCTATCGTGGACCGCGTCGGACCATCCTGTGCCTATCGGGATTCTGTATGTGATTTTATCATTGATATTGGTTAGTGGGAGGGTCATAAGCGATTGTAAGTTTCCAACATATCCGATTTTGTTATTAATTGACTCTTGGATGTTAACTTTTCTTATCCACGTCAGCCGACTTGCGCTCCCACCTCCGCCGCCTTCACCTACCACCTCAAACAGGAATACCCTTCTCCCCACACACTACTCAGCGGTCAATAACGATCGAATCGTACCTTGTGTTGCTACAGCGGCAAGGATATATTGACCGTGGTGTCATGGGAGAAACCAATGCCAAAGGCAAAGGCAAATCCGGGTCTGGTAAACGCGGTAGGGTGAGCATGAGCCAGTCGCAAGCGCAGGGCGGAGACGAGGATGGCGGGGTGAAGTATGAGTGGCGTTGGGGAATTCGGTCGCAGAGTGAGATCGGGGAAAAAGGGATCGCGAGATTTGTGGCCGAGTTTATGGTTGGGGCTGGGGAGGACGAGGAAGCAGGTGGAAGAGGAGAGGGAAGAGCTAGAGATGGGGCGAACCTGCAGAATAAATTGGAGAAGATGGAGGTTGGGATTGAGAAGGCTGCTGGCGGGAATTTGAACGAGTTGAAGTGAGGTGAGTAAGCTGCCTACCAGCAAAGGGGCTTCTCCTGTTCTATAGTAAATTTTGTGTATCTGCGTTTCTGTGCAAAGTTGATGCTTTATCTTACATACATGTATGTAGAATTCATTGTAGTACTGCGTATACAATATTATACATACACCTGTAATATATGGGTACTTTTATAGTTCGTGTTGGCCTCACCCGTTATCTTTGAAGCTCGAGAGCATACTGGCCAGAGCGATTTGATAGATGGAAATGCAGCTTGGACGTGTGAGAAAACTTTTAAATAGAAACTCACCAAGCCACGACGAGCTCTTTTCAAAAACGGCGAAGATGTACAAGCTCTCAAGACGCAGTTTATCAAACAGGAGAGCGTTAAGTCCATCAGCAATGCTTTGATGGATGGCCACCGCTGGAGGTACTTTGTTCAAGTTGGGTGATTAATCTGGTAAAGTGATCTGCCCGCTGACGCCTACCGACATTGCGTTGTTGTGATATGTAGATAGAGAGAATCGCCGACACAGCGATGCATCTCGACATGGCCAAATCTCATGGAGCCAGAACATATCGGGAGACTTGTGGCCGAGTTTATGGCGGGCTGGGGAGGACCAGAAGTAGGTGGAAGAGGAGAGGGGCGGGCTAGAGATGGGGCGAACCTGCAGACCAAATAGTAGAAGATGGAGGTTCGGATTGAGAAGGCTGCTGGCGGGAATTTGAACGAGTTGAAATGAGACGAGTAAGTGACTGCGAGTAAAGTGGCTCAGGCTGTTGTTAACCTGTTCTCATTGACTCCGAAGTTCTGCAATATATTCAGGCTTTCTCCTGGTGATCAGGGTAACGATTTCCTCTTGAATGAGAAGGCCCTCTGAAAATGTTTTGTGCACGGTGAGCTTGGGGTGGTAGTGCTAGATCAGCGTCAAGAGTAACGCTGACCAGTATTCGAGGGTCCCCAGCTTCAAGTTCCTGGTGCTCGATGTATCGCGGTCCCTAGGGAACTACAAAGTGCGGAGGAGGAATCAATACTACTTGTCGCAGTATGTTGTGAAGGGTAGTTCGTGTGCTAGCCTGTTAAGGGGAGAGAAAATGCATCAGAAAGGGGACGCCTACGTCCGTTCCAGTCCCCTAGCTCACACTGTCATATTGCTGTATACTGATTGTATATTCTAAATTATATGCCATGTACCTCTAGGAGCAAAAGCAATTACCAAAACCCGTACAGTTGATAAGGAAAGCATAGTAGTATATAAGCAAGCAGCGCTCCAAAGAGCCGTAATATAATTATTCGATTTAGATCATAGCACACCTCTGATAGACCATGATCAGTATTCAGCTGAACTCTGAAACGAACTAGCACACACACCTCAAGCAAAATCTCTTTCCTCCAACACCCTCCCATGCAGGATCTTCCCCAAATGCGTTGGCAAATATGAGCTCCCCTTCCTCCTCGCCGAAACCAAATCCTCCAAGAACGGTATCGGACTCTCCAAGAACCGACTCTCATCTAGCACTGTCCCATTCCGATGCTCAGGACGAACGAGCCCATCGCTTTGAACTTGGGCATCGAGCATCTGGTCGCCGTTGTGTAACCCAAGGAACTCGCAAAGGTTCCGATAAACTTCGTAGTTGTCAAGATAAAGTTGTCCAGCAAATAGGCCTATCTGAGTGGTGTGTAAGATACGAGGGGGCTGCCACGTATCGGCGGTAAGTCGAGGAACGGAATAAAACCTGAGGTCGTCGAAAGATTTCATCTCCCTCGTCACACGTGGCGCGTACATGTGCAGCGTCACATTTGTACTATGTCTGATTTCTGGCAACAGTTGATTCACCTCGAATGGGCTAAGCACGACAAAGACGTTGTTCTGTTCGTACTTCCGACTGGTGAGTATCCAGTTCACCGGGCGGAGATACTCTGTGTTGCCACGTCGGATGTTCCCTTCTTGCGCTGCAAGCGTGATAGCAAAATCCTTCGTCGCCCAGAGACCTGGAGTCCAGATATCTGACCCGTTCGCAGGAGCAGACGCCATGAATCCATCTAACGAGGCGAACAATCGGATGAACGCGTCGCGGATGTTTTGTGTTGGCAGCTCGCCTGTCTGGACGAATCGCCTGACACCCGGGGCGATACGGTGTTCTGCTGGAACCGCTTTGGGAGGCCTCTCAATTTGACGTTCCTGCTCAACTTCGTGATCTACCTCCCTCTCCTGCTCCTCGTCCATGTCCACCTCGGTCAAGCTCGTCACACCAAACTTCTCCAGCCTCTCCTTCAACTCGGGTACGGAGAACACCGCTTCCTGAATGCTGGACGGACCGGACTTGATGCCATACATCACTTGAAGACTCCGTGCCTCTGGTTGCTGCCAGACTTCTTTTAACTTCTCGACAGTCGTCTCCCCTAGACCCTGATAGACATGTTCAGTAGCCGTGCTGTCTTCCGTGAATTTGTCCCAGGCTTTCCGACGCTGGATGTAGTCGTAGCCTTGCTCAGCCCAGTGAGGTACGTGGTGCATGATATCACTGCAGGTCTCGAACATCGACCAACGAAGAATGTCTGTTACGGATACTTKTGTGGATGGTTTGATGTTCGTCCTTCTAGGCCTCTGGTCGCGAATGCTCCGGTCAATCTCGGAGGGAGCGAAAAAGATGATGTGTTGGCCGTGGCCTAGCTTTCGCATACGCATACAACCTTAATGGAAGAACTGAGTACACACTGTTGACGAAGCAAAAGCGAAACTGCAACTCACCCTGAATAAGCCTATCTTTTGTCACTTTCGGTCCCAATGTAACCGCCGCCCTCGAATTGACGGGGAGCTTCAAATCAGTCCCTCTAGTATGTGCATCATCTAGATATACCAAACACTTCTCCAACTGCCCCCTAAATGGTGAAGAGATCAACAACTCCACCGCTCCATCTCTCATCACGACAGACATCTCATCCTTATCGTTGAAAAAGATTGCAGCGGACATATCTGGGCGCAGTTCGAGCCACTTCTTCGCTAGCTCATCGTTCTTCAGATCGAGCATCTGGGCGCCAACGTCGAGTAGCACTTGGACCGGATCTCGTGCTGTCTCTCGAACGAGGAATTGAAGAAATTCTTCGACGGATAGATGTCCGCCGTCTGGACGAGCTATGCGGTGATAGAAATTGTTCTCCTTCTGCATGAGGTACATCAGCACTTTAGCGTTTGTTCCACCCTGCGACAGCGGATCTTGCTGAGATATTGAAGTCGGCAAGAGGTACCGGTTGTCGTTCGTGCCGCTAAATCCAGTTGTCAGGTGCCCGCGTTTTCGCTCTGCTAAGTCCCAGCCCGAAGACGATAGTTTGAATTTGAATTCCTTTGCTGCTTTCGGGAAGACAACATGGCTGAGGTAAAAGTCGACTACCGTCTTTCGCTTGCTGAAGAGGGGAAGAAGATAACGGTTGTGTTGCTCGGCATCGTCAGTATTGATACCGTTGAGTGACTGGAGTTGAGGAGGGATAGTGGCGTCATTGGCCACCCAATTGCTGTATTCGAGCTGCGGATTGTCAAGTTTGAACAGCAAGTCGAGACAGAGACTGAGTTGAGAAGAGGATAGTCCTTGGTAGTAATAAGTCAAGCATGTCAAGGTGACCGCCACGTCAGCATGCCCAAATTCTGATCGAACGGATGGTACGTCCTTGGCTCGATAGGGAACGGCTAGCATTGAACGACTGAGGTCCAAACCATAATCGACTCGCCACTGCCTGTCTTGCAAGACATAAATCAGGATACCGTGAGCAATGAGACCTCGGAGAAGGAGCAAGCGCCCCCAGTCATTACTTCCGTTGCAATATGTCATAAGCTGGTCTACATCGCATGCCTCTATCTTCTTTTCGGTGACAAACCTCTTCGCCAGCTCTCGTATCGCCGGGGGAAGAAAACGAACATTGAAGTTTGAAAGTCTTCCTTTGAAGATGTCTTCAACAATGCGTTCAATTAGTCTCCGACCGGCGAGATCCTGGAGAATTCGCACGGGGATGAAGCTTCCAGAACTACACGGCTGGACGTCGAGTCCGTTGGCATACGATTCCTTGAGATTTGGAACGTGCTCAGCGACAAGCGAGAACAGTTCTTGAGCGATGGTCCAGCGGTCAGGCTGCAGCTCGAGAGGTTCCTGTTGCCCAACGGTATATATGAGCTGGTAACGAACATGGAGGATCTCGTCGCTCTCGTCTAGGACATCCCGCACGTTTTCGTCTAACCATCGCTGAGATTCGGCAAGCTTCTCCGCAACATTAAGTTCATCATCTGTGCTGGCGACGAGACAGCGATCAATGCTCATGAGCTTGAACGAGAGGATATGTTCAGGCTGGACAACCCAAATACCTCCTTGCTCCATGCACGTTTGGTAGGTGCTTTGAATGTTCCGAATATCCTGCACGCCGACGCGAACTTTGCGAGAAAAAGGCATATAAAAGATGCGACGATTAGCAAGGCCAGAAAGTCTGTCCATAAGCAACTGAAACATCTGGCCTGCTAGTGGCTTCAGAACGACGACGCGCACAGCCTTGGTGCCATTAGCGAGCGCGGCAGCAACCAAAGGCGCTATGACAGATGATTTGCCTTCGCCCATGTTCAGCTGTAGAACAGTGTTTCCTCCAGAGCTCGGATTTATCATCTCCTCAGCAACCTGGATTTGAAGGCGTCGAGCCAAGAAGTTGCCTTCGATCTAAAAAATGGCATATTGTCAACAGCAAAGACCAAATATTAGATAGGAAACCGACTTTACCTGAATAACTGCCCAATCCGGATACTTCAAGGCACTCTCCTCATCAAAAGTGTGTGTATCAAGCTCCTTGAAGAAATCCTCACACTTCCGCAGCTGTGCAAGCGAAAGGAGGCGTACAACACGCTGATATTCCAGACAATCACGAGCCAAACAAGTAAGCAGTCTGAGCCATTCAGGAGTCAAAGACTTGTTGAAAGGGTGTGCTAGTCGGCTCAACAGTGATCGACGGGTAATTTTGGGCCAAACACCAGCTTCCAAAAGTGCACGCTCGCCCTCGGTTATTGGTGACAGTGCTGACTTGATGAGATCAAAGGTGGCTTGGAAACGCCCTTCGCAGGTCTCTTTACGAGCGTTCAATAATGGAATCGCGTTGTCGGGTATATCAATGCCAGTCAAAGAGCTTGTGGAAAGAGAATGAAATTTTTGTCTGCTATCTTCGAGATCTATTGCATAAAGCTGCTTGATAACCGAGTGCTTTGCCATAATCTCCTTCAAGAGATTCTTCAACTTCCCAGTCTCGAGTGCACCTGCCTGCCCTTGGTATGCCTCCGGGTTCTCAAGAACATCGTTGGGATTCCCTATAAGCTCCACGGCCCGCTGAGGTGGTGCTGGAGGAACTCTGTTGAGAAGATCTTCAAGAGTAGGTCCAGGAGGAGAAGCCATTGGGAAGGCTTTTCGTAAGTAGACATTATACTCATCCACCTCCTGCTCCCGAGCCTTCTGATAATGTCTCTTGACCAAATCGTAAACTTCCTTTGCGTGGTCAAGAAGCTTGCGATTTTGATTACACTGGACAAAGAGAGACTTCATACTGTCCATAAGTTTTGAAAGGTCAAAGAAAGTAGCACTTTCTCGAGACGGCGATTCAAGTGTTGCCTGTCTTCCTTCAGACCACGCTGGCCATTGTGCAATGAGGAATTCTTGAAGCACAGCAGCTTGGGCGTCACGGTGACGACGAAGGTGCTTGTTCTTGCGAGTCTGTAATTCAAATCGAGTCTCCTCTTCGCGGCGTTCCAGACGGTCGGAAGGTGTGAATTCTAAAGCTAGAGCAGCCTCCCCAATGACATCAAGCATATGACTGCGACCGGGAACAACCCCGTACGATAGGTTAAATGCAGAAGAAGAGCAGGCAGAAGGCTTTACATCACGGAGTTCCCCGTTGGAGAGGGATGCGAGTATAGGGTATACATATCGTGCACAATCAGGATCCCCATACACCATTGCCGACAAGCTGAAGAGTAACTTGTATTTCTTCTCATCCAAGGTCATATGATCTGATATGCAGGTGGTGTATATGGCCAGCCAATTAGCTCGCATTTTAAGGGTGAGCCAAGCACTGCTATAAGACAAGTTCAGATTGTCTTTCGACGCTCCAATAGTTTGCCACTCGCTGAATGCAGTCGGAATACGAAAAGGGGTAGGAAGACAACGATAGAAGTACCCCAGACTGAGATTAAGGGAGAGACGAAAAACATCGGTTTCACGAACAAGAGATGTGTCTCTCGACACATAGACCACATCCCTTGGCTGATTCGTGGGTTTACCGGGTATGTCAGCTGGGTAATAGAGCCTGTTTCGATGTGCAGCTCTATCGAAAGGTTCACCTCCCTTCCATATCTCCTTTTTCTTCGTATCTGCTGGAGAATTCGAGTTAGACTCCTCTGCAAACACCGCCAGGTGCTCTGAGTATTCAATGATCTCTCTTGCTCTAACCAGGAACCCGTAATGTTGCGAGAGTGAAGGCAGATTGTGCCAGTTGACAGACTGGATAGTCGGGTTGCCTAGCGGCGCGAAAAACCGACCTGCTGTGATGCAGCTAATTTGAACCAACAAGTCTTTTTCCATCTTTCCGAGCTCCCGGAAGGACATGATAGCAGCACCGTAGAACTCGGACAAGGCCTCTTCCGTGCCAGTTCTTTGAGTCAGAGGATCTGGAAGACAGAAGCTCGTAAGCCCCTGGAGGTAGATTTGATAGAGTCTTGATCTCAAGCTGCCATTCCCCACCAGATAACCAAGGTCTGTATCAATGGTATAGTTGGCAAAAGGTATGCTCCTATCCTTCAGCGTATCAATGTTGACCATGACGTGATCTCCTTCCATGCCATATGTCACCGTACCATACGGAATCAACACCCTCCTTCGACAGTTTGCAAGCGTAGCATCTTTTCCTCCAAGAACCAGGCGATTTTGCAGGCCTAGGAGTGCTCCGATGGACTGGTCTGGGTCAACCACCATATCAGGGAAGTTTCCACATTCAAGCTGATTCTGTCTATTCCGGAAGAATGATAGACGATATCTTGGGAGATCAACACTGAGTGTTGCAGTGTCATACCCTTGCGAGCATGAGACCGTGAGGTATTCAGCATGCTCAAAGCGTTCAAGAACACCAGCAATCATGTTGAAAGATCGACTGTGTATGTCAATCATTGCGCGGGTACTATTGACGCAAACCCGGTGTGGAGAATTGAAACGTATGACCCAGTTGGACTCCGATGACTCCCACATTGACTCGAGAGGACGAATCTCAATATCTCCATTCGTCAGGTTCAGCCAGTGAACATGATGCTCCACAAATAACGTGGGCAAGTCTCCCTCGAACCTTGTATGCGGAATGAGTTCATGAACTGGATCTTCCTCTGTCTTCTGAGCACGGATGATAAGCTGATCCTCTGCCTGCAACCTGAAAAAGACCTTGTGGTAGCTACGTCAGCACAAGATAAATCGACTACCCCGACAATTAACTCACTCGGTGCCCTGAAACCAGTGACTTGGTCGCAAACTCCATTCCGGGCATCTCGGCGGGGAATACATCTAGCACCTTCTGTTGACGATGAACACGATGAGTGAATCACAGGAGAAGAGAATAGAAGAGGACTCACATTACTAAAAACTCTCATATAAACGCTATGTCCCACAATTTCAGGCGGGAGCCTCCCTAGGGGCTTGCCATTGATCAATAGCCTACCCAATAACAGGTTCAAGTGCACACGCTGTGACACTTGCCCGTATCTCTCCGCGGTATCTGTCACCAACCACCTATCAGCCGGTCCAGCCAGGCTTCTCCATTGAGTTCCTCTTTGATACCCAACCCATACTCCTGCAATAGCACGATCAGCGCCTTCCCGATTCGCTCGAACGCAATCTCGCACGCGCGATTCAAGCATATGCGCCAACCGACGGTCTCTCTCAAGAAGCTTCTGAAAATCTCGAGGAGTTGTGGAGACATCATGAGGTTTGTTGTCGCAGAGGACGATGGCACATTGCAAAAATATTCGAATATCTTCAATCGCATTGAGTCCGATAAGTGCATCCAGATTCGCCTCTGATGGGTCGACATCGAACGTGGATCGGCACGTAGCTGCCGTCTCGCAAAGTTGGTATTGGCACTGCTGGATGAATCTCTCTTCGCAGTTTTGCACCGCCTGAACAAGTTCCAGAGTCCACGTAAATGTCACCCTCCTACAATCCTTCAGAAGCATGTAGCAGCCCTCAATGATTTCTTGATCCCTCGCAGAAGCAAGAAGGCGGCTAGCCAGAAAGATGATCGTCCTGACCGTTATCCCTTCCTTCCAGTTTCCTTCAACACTCCTTAATACCGATGTCAGCTCTCTCAACAACACCTCCCCAAACGCTGCGTCCATCAAATCTATATGATACTCGTGCTCGCCATGTAGATCGGATAGAGGCCCGACCTGCCATGCTGCCTGAGTCACAAGCGTGTGTACCGCTTCATGCGAGAAAGCCAACACTCTAGCTCGAAGCTCTCTGACTATGTTCATCCACTGCAATCGAGCCCCACTTCGAAGTCCTGCGAAGGCGAAGTATTCGTGGAGGTTCAGTTCGGGCGGACAGTCTATTTGGTTCGCTAGGATCACGTTTGAAGTATGCCTGGTTCCTCGAACATAGGGCTGGAGGAGACTATAGGGAGTGTGAGGGGCGAGAGATTGAGTCCCATAACGCCAAGTACTGGTCTCGGAGAACAGTTTCGACCCCAGTCCAACCCAAATGGAGTTTTTTGAATCCCATAGCTTCCAATCTAGGCCACAGTTGACACAGACATTCTCTGCCGTGGTAGGGAGAGTTACATGGCCCAGATGCGAGCTGGAAAAAGGCCGGGTTCTTGAGCGAACGCTGACCACAGACGCATCTTCCACTTCCATAACGTATGGGAACAGAGGAGAATCATTGAGGGAGACCGCAGCACGTGGGTTAGTCTTGAATACATTGTGCTTGTCAGGCGGTGTGCACAGGTCAAAGAGCAACAACATTGTCGCTGCCCTCCATCTTGCGAACACAGGTGGTGGCCGCAGTTCAAACACCACAACTTTTGCTTCGTCTTCATCGGATGGCAGCGGCCACTCATGTACAACGATCGAAATAATCGTGGCCTCGAGCTCACACTTTCTGCAGGTGTAGCGCTTTCTCTTTCTCGACCCAACGTATCCAAACCCTATCTCACCATCACCGTGTGTATGATCCATTTTGTCTATACGAGCCCTGAGATCGTTGTATTCCTTCATCTTCTGATCTAGCTCAGCAATCTTCATGCTTCTCTGTAGCTCCGCCTGAGCCTTGATCCGCGCCAGTAGCTCTTGGTGATCCTGAGACGTATTGAAATACACCATCTGGAATGTTGAGTCGTCTGTAGAGTCCGTAAAGATGCTTGTGCCTCGTTGAACAGCAGCCTGTCGACGATTCCGGACATATCTCTCTACCGCCGCGAGCCTCCTGAGTTGTTCTTGTTTCCTCAACAACAACGGTCGAAGCAGCGCATGGGGGAGCTCGGCGTTGACTTCGGGGGAGTAGTTCTTCAACAAAGGACACTGATGCGTTGCCACGGTATCCAATGCAACCCAGAGTGAGAACATAGTGAGGACCATCACTGACTGATCTTCTGGATTACTATCGTACTTCCTCTGTGCAGTAGAGAAATACATCCTCATGCACTTCAACAGTGTACGCGACGCCAGAGGAGCATCTTTATTCATCTCGACCCAATCCTGTAGGTCTTCCGCCACGGCTTCCTCAAAATCCGCTAAGCCCACATAAGGATCAGTCGTGAAAGCGTTCTGAAGCGTGTTGGCATCAAAGCCCGTAAAAGAGTTCACATCGCGCAGGCGCAAAGCGGCTCCAGGGTCGAAGGTGGACGCAAAGGCAGCCGTATATGTATTTGTCAAGGCCTGTTCGATGTAAGCTGAAGAGTTTCTCATCTGGAGGTGTGCATCTCGGCGAACGTTGAGCTCCTGCGGGGCCCACCGGGCCGACTCGGCTTGAGCTTCGTACAACTTTTCCATCCTGTCTTGAAGGAGATCCTGCACCCGTTCTCCAATATCCTTAGCCTCCTCTCTTACGAAGCCAAATACCTTGTCGCCCAATTTGTGTACCCTCCTCCCCATCTTGGCACGCATGCTAAAGAGCAAATCCGAGTGTAATTTCTGCTCTAGCGCGAGAGAAAGTATATGCGCGTGAAGGAAGATCATGAAGGACTTGTAGAGGACGTGATTCGGATCGCTCTTCTGGCGTAGCAGCGCTATCTGCAACGCGACGCGCATGACGAGCCATAATGATGATCTCCTCCAGGGTTGAGCGGAGGCTGACGAGCCCTTCATCAATACCTCATCCGCAATCCTCTTATGAATCTTCGGAACAAAATCTCCCTTGCCGTTCTGTCCTCTCAATATCCCCGTCAAAAGCGTCGTGACATACTTCGGGTCACTGCTATCCCTGTCATTTTCGACACTCGACCCTGCTTTCTGAATGACCGCGGACGCGTCAGAGAGTTTTTCATTATGCATCTGCGCGAGGAAGCCCGCTAGCTCGAGTTGGAATGACTCTTTTTTGAAGGTCTGCAGGTTAAACGAGATTGCTGGGCCCGGGTATGTGCAAATAAGTTTCCCTGAGGCAGAGAGAACT
Source organism: Neonothopanus nambi (assembly GCA_003987895.1). Taxonomy (NCBI): domain Eukaryota; kingdom Fungi; phylum Basidiomycota; class Agaricomycetes; order Agaricales; family Omphalotaceae; genus Neonothopanus; species Neonothopanus nambi. Next base: position 50,001 of record RCHF01000294.1, read on the forward strand.
TCTTTAGCCGGAGGCGAGACCTCGAAAGCTTCAAATGTCATTTTTGTATCCGTCATACGGAAGATGACGCCGGCGTTCTGTGCGCGAATCAATAGCCCCACTGAATCTGTGAAACATCCGAAATAAGCGAGTTACTCTTCAACGGTGCAATAGAAAGTGCAAACGTACCTCCTGGAGCCATCCCTCGAAGCGCCATCCATACACTAAGTCGCGTCATCTCGTTCGTTCCATGCATAGTCTGGAAGTTTTCTAACATCTTCTCGACATGACCCCATCTCTGTTTATCTTCCCCAGTCAGGTAATTGCCAAACTCTTTCGCGCCTGCGGAGACAATTTGGCATAGCGTAGCGTCGTGTACTGCGTGATTGTCCTTTTCCTAGCAAACAATAATGAGACGCGAAAACGTGTTAGTGGCACAAAAACCATCCGATAAGTAAGAAAAAGCCAATTTGGCCTTTACCTGTGGTAGCTTCGGTGGTAAAAATACGTGATTTATAGTATACTCTAGCCCTTCGGAGGAGTAGCCCATCGTTTGAGGGGCTTGCGAGATGGTAGTAGATGAAGAGGGAGGTAAAGAATAGGACAAAGAGATAATTAGGGTTGCGATTCGCGCCCACGTGATAGGGCGCCTATTTGCGAAAAAAAAAACAAAAAGCCAAGAAAAACTATGATATGACAATTGGGATGCTTTGAAGTCTGAAGATTGAATATGTATTCAAGTCACGACTTCAATTCTCATATCAGTGCACCTTCTCAACCTAAGAGAGCCCAAGAGAGCTCAAGCGCTCAAGGCAAAAACTAGTGCCGACTGGGTATGTTTTTCCCACGGTTCCAAGCAGAGAGTATCTGGACACTAGGCAGTGCAAGGAATTACGATCTGCACCCTCCAGCCTCCAGAAGTTCCGTGATGCATCAGAATCATCGTTCCCATAAAAATGTTTGCTTTATTATCGCTGAATGAGCGACAAATCTACAATGACAACATAAACACGTGTACAAAAGAAAAGTTGAGCGCTACTAACCTTGTCATGATTTCGAGCATCAGCATCGCAAACATAGTTGAAGGGAGATGGAGGACTAGGGTGGATCAACACGAATGGAGTGATGGTAAAGATCGCCCGAAGCTCCCGCCAAACTGAGTGTCGATGGATGGAAAGTGTACTGCACCTTCAGCTCATTCACTCGCGAAATCCGAGGCTAAAATATGATGAACTCGAACAGCATCAAGCTTTCGATGTATTGGTTTGCGTCTGCGCTTGAAGCTTCGCCTGCATTACACTGATGACTGCATTCATGTTATCCCTCTTCTTCTGTATCGTATCCTCCAGTGTTTCTAAATTCGTTCGAATGTAATCCACTTTCGACTGATAGTGTTTGATTGCTTGGGGTCGTGTCTGCAAAAAAAGCCGATACTTTAGTAGAGAAAAGTATTAGATCTGATGCATACGCACCTTCTGCACAAAGTATCCTGTGCCAATATCGACTAGAACATGTTCGGGGTTACAGAGTTTCCCAGGAACGTATAACGAATTTGTCAACGGAACGAGGATGGTTTTGTCTGAAACCGAGTCAGTACTTCCGAAAAGCTTCGTTGAATGTATGAAAGCTCACTTTGATTCGCCGGTTTTAACTCGTTAACATTCTCTATACAGGCTTTGAATTTAGCTTGTGCCTGCTTCAGCTGAGCGAACGAGTTCGTTAAGTGATTAAGTTCCTGGTTTTCATCAGTTCAAATGATCATATGACGATCATATACAATTAACACATACTTCTTCAAACTGCCTCCGAATGTCCCCAAGCTGGCTCAGATCCAAGTCTGAAAGGCTGATTTGCTGAGGCTGGCTCATGGAGATCTGAGTACGAGAGAGATGTGACGAATGTGACGCTGCGTCACACTTTTCGTACTTCGCTTTGATCAATGACCTTGCCTGAATCTGGCGGGCAAGGTGAACCTCAAGATTTAGGTTTTTCTTTTTAATCCCTTTCCTCTTATTCAAGTCTGAAAAACTCCACTCTAGTTGCTATATTTCATGCCTCATTTCATCCGACTAGAGGAAATGTAATAGATTGGTCTATCAAAGCCAGTGACGGTATGAAGTCACTTTACACCCGTTCCTTGATGTCCGGCCTGACAAAATAAATTGACTAGATTTGTCTCTGGATAACCTAGAATTCAATGCGCTCCCCAGTGGTCTTCACCTCGTTGAACAGGACGTTATGTATGTACCTTGACTGTAAACAATAACTCCCATGGCACTAAAACTCATAACATCAGTTATTTCTCGAAAAACGGCCATCATGGTGTCTGTGCCTTCCTTCGTGTTAAATCTAATGAACAGGGGCACAGAGGCTTCCGCCTATCTTCACTCGGAGTTCTCCTAGCCAAGTCCGCTCGTCCGAAGCCCTGGAAACATGCTAAAGCTCTGAAGGACCTCATTACAATGCTTTACGCTCGGATGGAGTCTACGGAGTCACTTCAGCCTTCTGAGAGCGATTGGGAGCCTACGAGAGAGTACTTTGAAGAACACAAGGCCAGACAACCGGATCTTGGTGGTGCGGGTGATTGGGCGGGGTGGAGCTATGAATTGGATGGCGTAAGTTCTTCGTTTACATCCTCACATGTCGCAGTGACTCATTCAGCTCGTATGGATTCCTCAATGAAAGGCCGGCTCAGATCGTTCACTCTCAAACCCTACATTACACCTCCCACACCTCCTACGTATTCTCGGCCCTTCCACGTTGACACTCTATAAATATGTAATAGGAAGGAAGAGGATACTCATATACACTCTTCCACCCGTCGAAGCTGCGTGCATTCTGTGCCAGGTTGCAGCGGATTTCTGTTACGAGCAGCAGCAGCAGGTGAACACTGCCTCGACCTCGGCCTCGTCAGCACCAGGACTTGGACGGCTGCAAGGCAAGTGTCAAGAGAGTATAAGTGTGTTGGGAATGATCACTCTCAGTGATGTCGATCGATTGCAACGGGAAAGTCAAACTGGCAGGGGATGGATCGCATGTAAGCGACCTTTAATGTTTCAAGTCTACACTAATCAGGATTCGGCTGACGAAAGTTTCGCAGGCACAACTGATGCTATCTTTCTTGAGAAGCCTTCATACTACGATTTGCTCATCGATTTGACCACGTCTACACCTAACAAATCCACTCGCCCAACATTTTACTCTTCTCGGCCGATATCTACGCAACAGGCATCTACATCACGAGGTCCCACACATCGTCTATCTACCATTCGCTTTGCCTGGAGTGACGTGAAATTGGTATGTCTTATTCTTTTGCACTGAAATCTCCGAGTCACCTTGTCTTCGTTGTGCTATACTACAGTGGAATGAGCTCGACCGTATCCTCCAATTAGACGCATCCAATCATAGTCATACTCACTCCTCGGATTTTCCCTGCTGTTCGCCGTCCATCCCACTGGGATATATCTCTGACCAGAAGGGTAAATTTATCACAGCCTGGACAGACGTCTGGCGGGTCTACGAAGACGTATGCCTAGTTTGTGCGGGGCTATGGATGGGCTCTTGGAGGGGCAACTCCAAGATGTCCTACTCTACTGCGAACGGGTCGAGGAACTGGGGCAGCGTTCGGCTGGAGGGTGATGACGATTTGACAGTTGGAGGGGTTCTTGGGGAGGATGAGTCGGAGGCCGGAGGGACGGGACAGATGAGGAATTTAGGGATGGGGATTGAGGGGAGACCTGTGGTAGGCCAGGGGCTGAACTCAGGAGGGACGAGCAAGGGAATGAAGAGGACGAGTGGGATGTCGTGGAAAAGTCGGAAGATGTCAACGACGACAGAGTCGACTGTGGATACTGCGGGAGCGGGTTCTGCGGACGTGGACATGGCGCTGCTAGAGGCGAGGGAAAGGGAGATGGAGGAGGAGCGAAGGAGAAGGGAAGATGGTCAATTGCTTACTACTCTGGCCTTGCTTCAGACGTTCCATGCGCATACAGCTTTCCAGTTGTCAATCCTCGAGTCGTTCCTGCCGTCTCCTGCTGAGAGGCCGAATGCTGTTGTTTACCTCACGCCGAGGGACGTGCTCATGTTTGAGCTTGGTCCGTTTAGCGGTGTTGATGAGAGATACTTGGAGTGGCTGGGTGGGGAATACGGCGGTGGGGCGAAAATCGTAGTGAAGAGGGGTTGGAAGGACCTCTTTGGGCTTGTGTTTGGATATGGCTGATTGGACGGTTTCGCTCAGCTTCACAGCTCAAGTGGGTTCACACCATTATTATATTTTTAGTATTAGATACCCTGTTCTATGCTTATTATCACTATTGTCGGTTGCACATAGTATATGATACCACACATGTATTGCGTTACTGAGAACTCAATTGTGTCTGTACTTAAGGCGGTGTAAGTATCGAAAAGCTCTGTAAAGTATAGTATCGCCTCAGTCTTCCATTTCTTCAGGTCTGAAGCTCAAATGAAACTCAAGCGAAGTATTGGACCATTCAACAGCTTTCAAACTGCTCTTCAGTCATACCGAAGCGGTGCAAAAGGGAGTTACAACTGCTGCACTGCTCTCGTCTCAAAAAGGAACTGGCCCGCAGTCATCCTCAGTCAGGAGTCCTGATTAGTCAGCAGGCACGGGTCCATAATTGACTGTTGTAAGCCTGGGCCACAACGTCAAGCCGTTCTTACCTTCAACTCTCACGATCTTAGGCGCAATGGCAGACAGCAAGGTTAGTATCATCTCTTTTCACCTGAAAGCACTCTCTGAAGCTTACTGAATATACACTCTATATAGATCGCTATGTCCCGTGCGCTAGGTGCTGCCTTCCTCAACCACCAAGTTGAACAACTCGAAAAGTCAGTCAACAGCCATGCTGGTGCTTCCTCCAAGAATTGGAGGGATAGGAAATTCGATAAGGACAGAGACAGGACTACTTCGCCCAATCCACTCGGGTCTTACCCCGCGAAACGCCAAGGCAACTCACCGCCGAATAAGGGAGCTTATGGGAATAAGA